>JADPWL010003265.1:36401-140001 GCA_019059595.1 Marasmia exigua
TATCTCAGTGAAGAGAGTCGATAGTAGTCCACCTTGATTCTATATTTTTGATAACGTCTTCGTATTGCCATTTCTCTGATAACAAATTGAAGTTGATGTTGGTAACGGTGCGAGCAAAAGCCTTGAAATTACTCCTCTGCTTACGAAGCATTTCATCTAATTTGCTAGTAGTACCTTTATGATTAGTTGATGGCTTGATGTTTTCCAATGATTGTTTCAAATGCTGCTGATCTCTTGCTGGTGGAACAGGCGGTTGCATGTCCACGGAGGTGGAGGTACCGGCGACCGGTTGTACGGCAGGTCCTCCCTCCTGTAGGGCGGATGGCTTGGAAATTTCTGATGCTACCTTGGGCGTCGTTATCGTTGTTTGCGTTGTTCTTTCGGCGATAAATGGTTTTTCCAAAATGGGTTTCATTGGTTTCTCATACATGTCAGGGTTTTCTTTATGCATAGAGTAGTAGTGAAGGTATTCTTGTAACTGCTGGCAGTAAATACTAGTTCTTTTATGGCAATTTTGTTTGAAGTATTGATGATCGACGTCCTGGTAATCGATGATATGACTGTGATTGCTGCTAAATTCATTCCAGTAGGTTTCCAGAGTGGTTAGCCTTCTCTGAATACTTGAATAGGTTTTACGTTCTGGTCCATCCTTCCCGAAGTTGATGAAAATGCTTTCAATGCTTTGCATCAATTGATATTGAGTTGCGATGAGGTCTTCCATTGTTGCTTTAAAGATGATGACACGCTGATGATAATTTCACAATAAGTTTCTAGAACTACGTGGCACGTGATGACACTGATAGTCACTTGCTTGCTGATTTGCTAGTTCGTTGCACCTCACACGACGAATTTTTGATGATGAAATTCACACGCGAGGTCCAAAGTTCGAAGGACCATAAAGATGTACGGTGCTGTCCGTACAACTTTGAATGATAGAAGATGATAGAAGAAAATATTGGTTTATTGAAAGGTAATTGATAGGTAAAGTGAGTACACGCGATGATTGCTGAATGTGAACTAAGTAATGAGCTGAGTAAGGTGAATGATATTGGAACGAATCGGAAGAATATTGCTGGATGGACATTATGTACGTGTGTTGCACCGTACAGTGTGCTTAAGGATGCCCTTACTGGAGTGTTGGTGTTATCGCCCTTTGGAAATTTGCTAATACAGCCGGGGCATGTGAATCTTTGTTTAAAATCCTCGGAAAGCTCTTTCAATGTTTTTTGGATATTAACACATCCCAAATGATATTTGTACTTACAGGATCCGCAGCACAAAAAATGTGGAGTCGACGCTTGTCGTTCGCAGCAAGCAAATTTTATTTTTGCTTGCGACATAGTACACTCGTTGTTTAGCACCAGGAGCGGGCGAGCACAGAGGCAAGTCTACTCGCAAGCTAGAACGTAGCACGAGGCGGGGTGGCAAGCGGTGTGCGGGCGTCGGGGCAGGGCAGCGGGCGAGCTGTGGGTTGTCGTAGGTCACGGTTTGGGGGCAGTTATTTAAAAATTTTGAAATTAAATCACTAATAACTTTTTATCCATCGATAATTACTTCAAACTTTTTGCACTGTTCGATAGGTCAATGTCTAGATTATTCGAATTTAATACGTGTTACACTCATCATGCACTTTAAACCACTAATTTGATTATTTTTCTTGCGGAGCAACGAGAAACACGTCCGTGTGGAAATAATTTGTTATTGGTTGAAAATAAATAAATAAATATAAAATTGAAAATAAATAAATATAGTTTAGAGGAAGTTTAAAAATAAAAATAATGTACGTTTCAAAAATTAATTTCCGGCTACTCACAAGTTTTCAATAATATTTTTCTACAGGAAGTGTTTAACAAAAATAATTTGGATTTTTAAAAATGAACTTCCGGTTCCTCACGAGTTTACGTAATATTTTTTTACAGGAAGTGTTTTATAAATCAAATTGGATTTAGAAAACTAACTTCCTGTTTGGCACGAGTTTTTAGTAATCGAATTTCACAGGAACAGGAAGTTGGAATTAAAATGAATTTCCGGCGGCTTGAAAATTATTTAAATTTAGAATAAATTTGATTTGAAGGAAGTACTGTTTAATTCAATTATTTAAAAATTAAAATGGTTGTAAAATTATAAACTAAATTAAATAAGTGTGTATTTACTAATTAATAAAATCAAACTGCACTTTTGTTATTTTTGTAAAAATCTGTTTCCTGTTTGAAATGTTTATTAATTTAATTTGTTATTCTTGTATAATTAATTATAAAGAGAAAACATAAGAAAACTAATGTAATATTGTAAAAGTTATTTTAAGCATGCCATGATAATTTATTCGTATTTAATTAAATTAAAGTATCATTTTAAAGGTATTTCAGTTGACGATTTTAGTACTTACGATTGTGTTATAAATACGGCTGCTGGCCTGTATAATTCATTCGAGTGCTGACTGGCACGGAATAAACTACTGTCACCAGAAATTATTTCGTATCATTTCACCATGGACAACGAAGCTCTAACATCAGAAGACCAGGATCGACGCGCCCCAAGTGACCGGCTACATTCAAGAACCTATTCTCCGACACTGCCTGGTCCTCCGGTACGACCACAGAGTCGGTTGAACTCAGACGTGCAAGCGAACGAAATCACACTTCTTCGACGGCAAGTGGACTTACTGGAGCGAATGGTTTTTCTAAATGGTGGACCTTCCAACCAGGTACACCATAAATTAAATGAACTTTACTTGCCAGATTTCGACCCAGATGATCTTCGGTTAACTATTGAAGAATGGTGCAACCAAGTAGACTCACTTGTTGAAATACGAGGATGTTCTGGAGTAACTGCCATGATGAAAGCCCTGTCTTGTTTACGAGGTAGAGCCAAATCATGGGCAGATACTAACGCTCACAATTGTGCCACATGGAACGTCATCAAACACGAACTACTGACACAGTTCAAAGGTGAAAACCGCTACATCAATTACGTCAACAAGTTCCGGGAGTATACATCAAATAATTCTGAAACATACTCGGAATATGTCACTGAAGCATGGAGACTGTTTGCACGTATTTCTCCAAATGCACCAATTGAGCTAATGGTCGAAGCAGTGATATCAGGCATCAGACCTAAATTTTATCAAGCGGAGCTACTTTGATCAGCCCCAAGGTCACAAGCGGAATTAATTGCCACCTTAAACAACTACAGGAAAAGGACATTTGACCCCAGCGAAGAATATTCTACAAGCAGCCGTAAGAGAATTGCGAATCCTTCTGACCCGAGCAACACAACTGAAGGTGGAACTCAAAGAAAAAACCCCGTTTAGAGATCATATGTCACCAATGTGGAAAGCCAGGACATCGCCAACGGGATTGCAAGATATTCTGCAATCATTGCAAACGAGCTGGTCACATAACTGAAAATTGCTGGTCTAAACCGTCAACTTCATCTTCAAGGAACAACATCAACAGATCGGCAAGAATTACGAATAAGAAGCAGGGAAGCGCAAAAACTCAAGAATCGTCGACGCACCAGGTCAACGTAGTTGCAGCCACATCTCCTGGTTTGTCAAAAATGCGAATTGGTAATGTAGAGTTATCTTGTTTAGTTGACACAGGTGCCGAATGTTCATTGATTACTTCACGATCGGCAGGTTCTATTCCGGGAAAACGTTCAGTAGATGTAATATCTTTGCGAGGCATAACTGGTAAACCAATTATATCTCAGGAACTAATAAGTACTATTGCACTATTAGATTCAGTTTCTTTCGAAGTAAATCTTCATGTAGTTGACAACTTACCTTACGACGTTATACTTGGTAGGGATTGCTTACAAATTCCGGGTGTAAATATCTCAATCAATAATACAGGCATTTCAATTGAAAGAATTTATAATGTGTCCGTAGTAAAAAGCGATATTTCATTGGAATCTGTTGACACAGACCTCAAAGACAAAACTAATCTAATCAACACACTTAAAAAACATAATAATATTTTTGGTATGAACTCTACCGCCTATAAAAAGGTAAAAACTGGCAAATTAAATATTCGTTTAAAAGATCCTAACAAGATAGTAGAGCGACGACCATATAGACTTGCGCCTATAGAAAGAGAAAAAGTCAAAAGCATTGTAAATGATTTAAAGGCTAAGGGTATAATACGAGAAAGCTGCTCTCCATTTTCAAGTCCCATTCTTCTTGTTAAAAAGAAAAATGGGGACGATCGTCTTTGTGTTGATTTCCGGGAACTCAATATGAATACAATTCGGGATCATTATCCTCTACCGCTTATTCTAGACCAAATAGACAGATTAGGCAGTGCAAAATATTACACAACACTTGATATGGAATCAGGATTTCATCAAATTCCAATCGACCCTGATTCAATCGAAAAAACTGCTTTCGTTACTCCTGACGGGCAGTATGAATACTTAACTATGCCTTTTGGTTTATGTAACGCTCCATCTGTATACCAACGAGCAATGAATAAAGCTCTTGGAGATTACAAAGACACAATTGCACTAGTATATATGGATGACGTACTCATTCCATCAGATACACCTGAACAAGGCCTTGAACGCCTTGATTTAGTACTAAAACGGCTATCTGAAGCTGGATTTTGCATAAACTTTTCAAAATGTAAATTTTTAAAGAATTCTATTGAGTATCTGGGAAATCTAATTGAAGACGGTCAAGTTAAACCAAGTCCTCTCAATATAAAAGCCCTGAAAAAATCAAATCCCCCCCAAACTCAAAAGCAATTACGACAGTTTAACGGTCTTGCTGGATATTTTCGCCGGTTCATACCAAACTTTTCCCAATTGATGTCGCCTTTATATCAACTAACAAAAAAAAGATATTAAATTCAATTAGACTCCGTACCATGAGAATATTAGACAACAAGTTATTAAATACTTGACATCTGAACCTATTTTATCAATTTTCAACCCTGACCTTCCTACCGAAGTTCACACAGATGCCAGTTCTGTTGGATATGGTGCTATGCTTATACAAATTGATCAAAACCGCCGTAAAGTTATAAGTTACTTTAGTATGCGAACAACAGCAGCTGAATCTAACTATCATTCCTACGAATTAGAAACTCTTGCCGTAGTAAAAGCTTTGAAATATTTCAGGCATTTTCTGTTTGGTAGGAAATTCACGGTTGTAACTGATTGTAATTCTAAGGGAATTACAATCAGTTACAACCGTGAATTTCCTCAAAGCAAGTCGTACTAAAAAAGAACTTTCTCCACGAGTTCATAGATGGTGGGCCTTTTTACAAAACTTCGAATTTGACATCAAATATCGTAGAGGTGAAGAAATGTCACATGTCGACTATCTGAGCCGAAACCCACAAGTGAATATTATTACAAAAGACCCTTCATGGATAATAGTTGAGCAAGAACGTGATCAAGATCTAAAATATATAAGGGATGCCATAACCCATAAAGACGACTTTGACAAAAAATATAGCATCAAAGATAATCTTCTCATGATTATTATTCAGGACAAAAATGGTAAATCATCCACACGTACGGTCGTTCCAAATTCTCTAGTGATAAGTTTGATAAATAGTTATCATAATTCTCTATTACATGCTGGTTGGGAAAGAACTCTAAATAAAATACGAGAACAATTTTGGTTTAAGAATATGACAAAGCGGGTCCGATCGTTTTGCGATAGATGTCTCCAATGTAAAATAGGCAAGGAACCTTCGGGTAAAAAACAAATTTCTTTACATCCTTTTGATAAAGTTAACATACCGTTTCATACACTTCATATAGATCTGCTAGGGAATTTAACTGGTTGTGACAAAAAAGCTTACGCTTTTGTCGCTATAGATGCGTTCACCAAATTTGTGATTATACATCCATTGCGAGATAAAAGTAGTGGTCTTATTTTGAAATCGTTGAATGACATTATCCATCTCTTTGGCACGCCTCATAGGATAATATCAGATAGGGAACCATCAATAATGGGCAAAGATATACAAGATTTTTTCAAATCGTGTAATATAGATCATCATGCAATCGCCCGTGGCGTTCCAAGAGGAAACGGTCAGGCAGAACGGCTAATGCGCACGATTAGGGATCATTTAGTAACCATAGCACAGACCCAAAATAGGACATGGATAAATAACTTGGGCGAAATACAGTTAGCAATTAATTGTACTCGATCAAAATCTACAGGTCAATCACCCCTAGAACTTTTAATTGGTAAACAATGTTCTCCTCCTTGTATCGAACGAATGACTCTAATTCAAAACGTGATAATTAAAGAGGAGCTTCGCGAACAGGCATCAGTCAGAATAGCCGAACAAGCATCAACAAGTAAGGCACGGTTCGATTCAAAATGCGCACCCATAATACCATTCAAAGTAAATGACTTTGTACTATGCAAAGACACACAGTGGTCAAGCAACAAACTAGGTCCAAAATTTTTAGGGCCTTACGAAATCACTAAAGTATTGGACCACAATCGATATGAAGTCAAAAGCCTTAAAAAGAAACAAAATAAAACAATAGTTGTGGCCCATGAACATGTAAGACTTATTCCCAAACCTAATCTTTCGTTAACTGAGAACACTGACCATGATAGCGATGATAACACTGACGACAGTAAGTAATGCAAAGTAGTAGTGGTCGCTTGTTGGAATAAAACAGTCCAACAACCGGACCCTACCCTACTATATCAGATAGCCACTTGTTTGCACAGGCTGAAGACCAGCTTAGTCTAATAACTGGGCTATAGTGTGCACTACGCCACTTGTCTAGACAGGCTGGTATAAGATCAGTCTAGTCTGATAACTGGGCGTATTGGGTGTGCTAAATTGCTTCCGTGTTTCAGGCGTATTACATTTTATTGCAAATTGTAATGCCACTTGTTGGTACAGGCTCAACTGTAGCTTAGTCCAACAACTGGGCATTAAGTGGAAAACTTTTCTTTTCAGATTAACAAAAGATGACTGCTCAGAGCGCGAGCAGTTTCTCAGAATGGCCGTGATAGCGCAAATAATTGAACTACACAATAAATAAGATTAAAATTTAAATATTACAATTAAAAGTTGATTTACATAAAAATAATTATAATTAAAAATCAATTTCCGCAATAAGAACTTGTTAATTTGATTTTAATATGAAATATAGTTTAGAGGAAGTTTAAAAATAAAAATAATGTACGTTTCAAAAATTAATTTCCGGCTACTCACAAGTTTTCAATAATATTTTTCTACAGGAAGTGTTTAACAAAAATAATTTGGATTTTTAAAAATGAACTTCCGGTTCCTCATGAGTTTACGTAATATTTTTTTACAGGAAGTGTTTTATAAATCAAATTGGATTTAGAAAACTAACTTCCTGTTTGGCACGAGTTTTTAGTAATCGAATTTCACAGGAACAGGAAGTTGGAATTAAAATGAATTTCCGGCGGCTTGAAAATTATTTAAATTTAGAATAAATTTGATTTGAAGGAAGTACTGTTTAATTCAATTATTTAAAAATTAAAATGGTTGTAAAATTATAAACTAAATTAAATAAGTGTGTATTTACTCATTAATAAAATCAAACTGCACTTTTGTTATTTTTGTAAAAATCTGTTTCCTGTTTGAAATGTTTATTAATTTAATTTGTTATTCTTGTATAATTAATTATAAAGAGAAAACATAAGAAAACTAATGTAATATTGTAAAAGTTATTTTAAGCATGCCATGATAATTTATTCGTATTTAATTAAATTAAAGTATCATTTTAAAGGTATTTCAGTTGACGATTTTAGTACTTACGATTGTGTTATAAATACGGCTGCTGGCCTGTACAATTCATTCGAGTGCTGACTGGCACGGAATAAACTACTGTCACTTGGTGTCCACAAGGTCGCCGCATGTGTGGCACGAAGGCGTCTCCTCCCTGCCGATTTTGTGCAGGTAATAACTGAAGCAGCCATGCCCGGTCATTACCTGCACCATCCGGAAGGAGACTACGCCGTGGTGACGCTCAAGCCACCGGTCCAAGACCGGGGCGAGCGCGTCGAGCGTTCTGCGGCCGTACGGAGTGAGGACGAGGTGCTCAGACCATCGCCTCTGGAGGCTCTTTCCGAGCCTCCCTCCACACGACCTCCCGCTCGGCGGGGCAAATGGACACCCCATTTGCCCTTTGTGCCACCGTGACACCACCACGGCGTCTGACCCCATGGGGGCGTCTCGGCGAGTAAGCAGGCCACGTCGAAACTTACCGTACGAATGTGGTTGCACTTGTTGGTAAATTCTGAGACTTTAGCAAGATTTATAGATCAAAATAGCAGGACCGATACGAAACACGTCTACTTCCGTTAAACGCTCGCGCGCACGACGAACGACGAAGTAAGTGGTGTTTTAGTTTTTTTTAAACGAACATTTAACTTTCAGGGCGCGCAACGGTGGCAGAAGAACATTCCAGCAACGTCTGGCAGCAAACCTGAAAGATCCGCGAAAAGCCATCGAGCGATGCCGAGGAGTGGCGAAAACGGGGGTGCAAGCTCTCCTCTGAAATCTACAACGATCCTGAATCCATTCCAGCTTATCATACAGATATTTTGGTGCTTGAGATGTTATAACTCCGAACAGCATGGTTGCCAGGTGCAGGTTCCTTCTAGCTTCCATTTTAATCATGTTAGCAGCATTAATAAATGGTGTGACATGTGAGCGTGGCGGCACCCTAAAGCAAAAACGAGCGCAAGCATTCTGCACTCTCTGCACAAGCTTCGCCGATCTTACCAGAAATAAAGAAAATGATGGCAATCAATAGAGAATATCAAGATCGCAATTTTAACATTCTTCACTCAGCTATGAACGAGATAAAACAACAAAATAGTGAAATCTCAAAAGCGGTCGATTTTATGTCTGAAAAATATGAAGAAATGAGAATACAATTAGAAAAAAGCGAATGCGAAAGGAAAAAAAATCTCGCATACATTAAAGAACTTGAGTCAAGAGTTACTAGTTTGGAGCGCTGCAGCCGTAATACAAGTATCGAAATACGCAATCTTCCTCAGAAACATACGGAAAGTAAAGAGGACCTGATAAAGTTAGTCCAGTCTATCGGTACGGCGATTAATGTTGATATAGATAAAAGTGAAATCAGAGATTTGTTTCGCTATGACTCTAAAACATCATCTAAGAAGCCAATCATCGTGGAACTAACCACTGTCCTAAAAAAAGAAGCTATTTTGGAACATAACAAAATCTTCAGAAGAAATACAAAAATGAACTTAAGTACATCACATATCAAACTCACAGGCCCTATGGAAACAATTTATATATCTGAGAGTCTTCCAACACAATCTAAAAAATTATATGCCCATGCTCGGAAATTCGCCACTGAAAATAAATTCCAATATTGCTGGGTCAAACACGGACAAATCTTCCTGCGTAGGAGCGAAGCTTCAAAAGTCATCAAGATCGCCAGTGAAGAGGACCTGAAGATTCCCGTACTTACCGATTGACTGGTAATCCATGTTTACACACACACAAACTCTCATACATGCATATTAGAAACACACACGAACACTTTACAATCTTTGAAAATTACTAAACTTTACTCAAACACATTTCATAATCAATTTTATAGTGTTATTTTAATAATTATACTTATTTATCCACAAACCATTTACAGTTATTTTACTAACATTCTGTCTTTATATATATCGCATATAAATATACATTTGCTTTGCATACACCTAAATACATATACTTTTAACATTAACTACCATCAACTATCTGTTACACTACTCGTGACAAACCCTACACCTGTAACTAAATCCTTGGACCTCTCTATTCACCGTGAATAACAACATTGACAATATTAATATAGAGCTAGAAAACATTAATTCTCCTAACCCACTTATTGTCGAGCCAGAAAGCTGCAAGAACTCACTTCAATTCCATTCTAATAGTCTGAAGATTTTAACTCATAACATCAGAAGTGTTTATCGTAACATGGATGATTTTATGATTTTCCTGAAAAGATTAGATTTTCAATGCGACATCCTTATACTAACAGAGTGTTGGATATCTGCCCACAAACCCCCTCCCCTGATTGAAAACTACAATTTACACTACTCGTTGGTTAACCACAATCAAAACGACGGGGTAGTCTTCTATGTCAATAAAGATATCACGTACAAATTAGAGCAAATAGAGTTAACTGATGCAAATTGTCTGTTATTAACAATAAAAAACGAAACAGCTATTTTTGGTATATACCGTTCGCTATCGTTTGTTAATGTAGACCCATTTCTAAATTCTCTTGACAGTCACCTAAAACTACTCGCTAATTATAAAACCATAATTGTCTTAGGTGACATCAATATTGATATTAAGCGAAATAACGAAGACCGTAGAAGTGAAAACTATTTGAACCTTATGGCGGAAAACGGTCTTTTACCAACACATGTTACTCCTACCAGAGGACCAAATTGTCTTGACCATATTTTAATAAAAACCGATTTCGAATCGCAAACATGTATTATAAACACTTGTATAACAGACCATTTACCAGTATTATTAAATTTAAACAAGAGCATAAATAAAATTAAAGCAGCTAAAATTAAAAGGATAGCTAACTTTAACAAAGCCGCGATGGACTTTAATGAATCTGACCTTTCGTTCATTACAGAATCTAACGATCCTAATATCGCTGTAGAATCCTTGATCAACCACCTAAAACAATGTCTTGAAATTAATACGTCGACGGCAAAGATTGCAAATAGGAAACAAATAATTAAACCGTGGATCACAAACGGACTACTTCGATGTATTGCGCATCGTGATGCATTGCATAATAAAGTAAAAAAAAAACAAAAATGATGAACTACTTAAAATAACCTACTTAAGGTACCGAAATTTTTGTAATGATCTACTATACAAATTGAAAAATGAGTATGAAAAATCAGAAATCAACAATTGTAAAAACCCGAAGCAAACCTGGAAGACTATTAGGAAAATTACAAATACAACTAAAACTAAAAACACCGCTGATGACTTACTGCAAGTTCATACAAGCGATCCCAAAGCTTCAATAAATTTTGTTAACGAGTATTTTGCTAACGTGGGTAAGAAACTGGCTAACGAAATAGACAAACATACTGACGTAAAGAACATTACATCCGAAATAGAGAGTACCAATCACCTCAATTCCTTTGTTCTGCTGCCAACGGAGAATAGTGAAATTGAAAATCTTATAAATAGCTTAAAAAATGACTCTGCTACTGGAGCGGATAACATACCAACTGTGTTCTTAAAACTGGTCAAGAAAACCATTGTCCCAGTTTTGACCCATATTTTTAATCTGTGCTTTGACTGTGGAGTTTTCCCGGATTGTTTTAAACTGTCAGTTATTCATCCTATACACAAGAGTGGTAGCAGAGACCGTGTCGACAACTTCCGGCCGATATCAGTTCTAAGTGCTTTGTCTAAGATATTGGAAAAACTTATCAACACACGCCTTATGAACTATCTAAAAGAAGAAAACCTGATTTCACCGGCTCAGTTTGGCTTTCAAGCGAATAAGTCTACGGAAGGCGCTGTCACCCAACTTGTCGGCACCATCGCTAAGACTCTTGATGGGGGGGAGAAATGTGTTGGTGTCTTCCTTGATTTAGCAAAAGCCTTCGACACGGTCTCTACTCCTTACCTTCTTGGCAAGCTCGAAAATTTAGGTATTCGTGGTATTACTCTCAAATTATTTCAGAGTTTCTTGACAAACAGAAAGCAACGCGACAAAATAGGTGACTTTTACAGCTCGGATCTACCCGTCACTTGTGGCGTGCCCCAGGGCAGCGTCTTAGGCCCAAGTCTCTTCCTTGTTTATATAAATGATCTATGTAATTACAAACCATCCAATGGTAGTATCTTTTCCTACGCAGACGACACCGCAATTATATTCAGGGGCGAGACTTGGGCAGAAGCTAAAATGATGGCTGAGAAGGGCCTATTGGAGATATCAAGTTGGTTGACAAAAAACTACCTTACATTAAATATCACCAAATCAAAATTTGTTACTTTCTCAATTAAGAAGAATAAAAAACCTAGTTCCAATTTCTTCATAAAAGCTCATTCATGCAATAAGGTGAATGCTCTTACCCCATGCAACTGTTTGACACTGGAGAGGGTGGAGCAAATTAAATACCTTGGCATTCTTCTTGATGACTCGCTTTCCTGGAATCCCCAAATTTGTCTTCTTTCAACGCGTACTCGAAAACTAATCAGGATTTTTAAAAAACTAAGAAATATTCTTAAATTTGACTTACTCAAAAGTATTTATTTTGCTCTGGCTCAACCAGTTTTAGGTTACTGTATATCGGCTTGGGGCGGAGCATGCAAAACAAAGCTTATTAGGTTAGAGAGAGCTCAAAGGTCCATTCTTAAAGTAATGTCAAAAAAACCATTCAGATATCCAACCACAAATCTTTATCAAGAATGCAAGGTTCTTACTGTTAGACAGTTATTCATTCTCCAGGCCACACTTCACAAACATTCCCATCTAAAGTATGATCCAATCTCCATAATGTCCAAGCGCAGATCTGACAAGGTCTGCAATACAATATCTCACAATACTGCTTTCTTCACAAAACAACTGTGCTTTCTAGCTTCATATATTTATAATAAAATAAATAAAATTTTGAGTATTTATCATAAAAATAGGTTTGAGTGTAAGTATATTATTAAAGATATAGAATAGCTACTGAATTTAAGTTATAACGATACAGAATCTTTTATTACAATTATACATTAAATATTATGGAATTCACAGATAAGACACACAAATACGCACACACACACGCACACACACATACACACTAAACACACACACACACACAACGCACACACAAACACACGCCAACACAATTACCGCGTGCGTCTATCCACACAGTAATATTACACCGGGATGAACATTACTCGACGATTCGCGTGCGACCTGGAGACCTGAAATACAGGGTCTCCCTAGTTTAGGCTCCAGTCCACGCTATCCTTATTCTATTGTTTTATATACCCATGTAAACATAGTGGAAAATAAATGATTTTTTACTTTTTTTTTTTTTTTACTAATCTATAAAAACAGTTTCTTGTGCACTCTGCAATGTGTGTCTCGAAATGAAGGTGGCTGTTAAATATTAGGCCAAGATTTCTGGCTTTATCAACCCTCTCAATCATCTTCCCGTCAATAACGATGTTAAAATTAAAATGATTAAGGTGTGCTAATTTTTTTTGTGTCCCGATTCTTAAAAGTTTTGATTTTTTTGGGTTTAAGGTAAGAGAGTTTTTGGCACACCAGTTTGTGATTCTGCCTAACTCATCATTTACGGTGGTTACAGCTTCCTCACAGGCGGAGGGAATAAAAGGAAGGTAGAGCTGTAGGTCGTCCGCGTACAAGTGGTAATGGCAGTGGTGGATGCTATTTACTATGTCAGCACTGTATAATATGTAAAGGATTGGTCCCAATATGGATCCTTGGGGAACACCCCAATTCACTGGCTGCAATTGTGATCTTATAGCTGTACCATTCACCTGTTTCAGCTCCACAAACTGCTGCCGTTGAGTCAGATAGCTGTGAAACCATTTTACTGAGGCAGAGTCCAGACCATAATAGGATAATTTGGCCAAAAGCAGTGGTATACTGAGCGAATCAAAGGCGCGCGAGAAGTCGAGTAACAGCAACAGAGATGCCCTCCCCTGATCCTGGGCTGACAACAAAGTGTCAACCACATCAGCAAGGGCAGTCGCTGTCCCATAACCCCTGTGGAACCCGAATTGATAGTGTGGCAGTATGTTGTGCTCTTCGAGATACTTGGTTAGTTGATCACACACTATTCTTTCCAAGATTTTTGATAAGCAGGACAGTATACTAATGGGCCTAAGTTCCTGTATTTTTGTTGGATTAGTAGTCTTCGGCAGGGGCTTGACGATGGCAGTTTTCCAGTTCTCAGGAAATGTGCTATCCTGTATAGATTTGTTTACTATCGCAGTAATTGTGTCCAGTGAATGAGGAAGGGTTAACAGGACCATATCTAGAGATATTCCATCACTACCTAGCGCATTGGACTTAAGTTTCCTGATTGTTTTAAGCACCCCTTCGGAGCTGACAGTATGCAATGTAAAGTTAGCCCCATCATTGTATCTGTGGTATTCAAAAAAAGATAGCTGGGAGATTGAAACGGAGTCCTCACTAGGCAGATTTAAAAAGTAAGAGTTTATTATATCCGGATCCCGCAGCAAGTGCGGCAGGTCAGCAGAGTCCTGGCCGTGAGGTGCAAGCATCTTCTTTAGGTTTTGCCACAGAGGTTTGGGATTATGCAGGTTATCATTGATATGTTGGGAGAAAAAGCATGCTTTTTCTCTCTCAATTGCTTGTGACACCATTTTTTTAAGCTCTCTATAGCTGTCCCCAAAAACCTCAGTTTTGAATTTTTTGTAATGCATGTGTTGTTCATCTCTAAGTAGCATCATTTCCTTGATGGTGTTTGTTATCCAGGGGTGGGGAGGATGTTTGAATTTTCTCATCTTCATCGGAGCATGAAGGTCCATTAGACCCCTGACACACTCAGTTAGAGATCCAACCATCACATTCACTCCCTCCATCTCATAGAAATTTAACCAATTGATAGCACCGAGATCCAGATTAAGCAGATCCATTAAAATGTCTTTGAGGGGCCTGAATGTAACCCAAACAGGATCTGCTCTCCACTTCCCCACCCTAAGCTCCACCGCCAACATTGCATGCCCTCCATGGTCAGGAGTATGCTTCACCGTTACACTGCAAGGACTCACATAGTGCAAATGATGTCAATCAAGGTGCTACTATGGTTGGTGTGATGTGTGGGTTCTTTTATTAGCTGTCTTAGTCCGAGGCTGTGCATGCAATGTGAGAAATCCTTATATTTGCTGTTTCCTGTATCTAAGAGGTTGATGTTGAAGTCACCTGTCAATACAATTCCGTCATAGCTGGTAAGAGAGGTGATTGTTTCGGTCAAGGCATCAAGGAACAAGCTAGTATCCTGCCATGGGGGACGATAAGCGGTGCCCACCAGAATATTCCTGTTGTTTATCCGGACAGTAATCCACATCTGCTCAATAGACGGTGCAATATTAGGATGGGGACATATTTTTATGTTTAGGCCTTTTTTAATGTAGAATGCTTTGCTTCCCCCGCGACTCCCCCTTATATGGCTTGGTCTAGGTTTGTGCCTTAACCGATAGCCAGGCAGTTTAGGAGCTCTACCCTCTTCCCCCTCCCTCAGCCAAGTCTCATTAATAGTCAATATATCTGGTGCTAACTCACCTGCTGCTATCAGAAACTCCTCGTGCTTAGTGCTCAGCGATTCAGCATTAAATAAGCCCACAGACAGGTTCTTTAACCCAAGGCCTGTGACTTGTATTGTGTGCTAAATAGCCTGTATGTATACTGAATGTCAGTCATTTTATCAGGAGTGATTGAGATGCAAGGATATGTATTTATTATATTATAAAATGTTAAAATGTAAATAAAATAGTATGTAGAAATGTGTGATTTTATTAATAAGTGTGATAAGTGTAAAATAATAAAGAACATATAATATTTAGTGTATAAATATAATGATAGAAATGAATACTTCTTTGAATTGATTCTTCCTGTAATAGTTAAAAAGGTCAAGCAACTGAATTGAAAGATGAAAAATGGACATAACTTTGTCAATAAAGTAGAGATTAAGGTCAAGGTGAGGAATTTATATAGCTGGAAATACGCTGTGTAATATTTGTTAATTAAATTATTAGCATTATTTTTAAAAGCCGGATTTATACTATTACAAGGGCCAAGTCATGCCACGGGAATCAAGCCGAACACTATGGAAATGTCTTCAAGTGAACGCAGCTGGAAGACCTGAGCACCGTCCGCTCTGCGAGCGAAGATACGGCCTCTCCTTGTCTAGGAGTAGCGCCACTGTAGTCTGCGGCACTGTTCTCGCACCTGGTGGAAGAGTTGGCGATTCGAGCGGGTTAAGCGCTCGTTGATGAATACTCTTCCTCCACTCTCCGCCGTCAGTGTGCGGCGCACGCGCGCGGCCTGCAGCAGATGGTCTCGGAGATGGCGGCGCGCCAGCCGCACCACGACGCGGCGCGCGCGCCCGCCCTCGGCCGGGGGCGCGCCCACGCGCTCGGCAAACACGATGTCTCGCTCCTCCAGAGTAATCCCCAGGCGGCTGGCGAGTACCGTCACGCCGTGAACGACATTCTCTCCTTTTGCCTCCGGCAGGTGACCGATTTCCAGATCCGAGAGCAGAGCCTCCTGGTCCCTGTCATTTAGCTGGTGCCTAAGTTCTGACACAGTGCGCTCCAACTCCGCGACTATCACCGTCGATCCACCGCTCGAGCTCGGGTCCGCCCGGAGAGGTCCAACCGTTTCGAACCTGCGCTTGACATCGTCTATGCGTGCTGTGACAGTCTCACGATTATGGCTTGTCTATTGTTCGGCAGCCCTTACCCGCTCCTCCAGACTCCTGATATGTTCCTCGCAGCGCGCCATTCTGCCTGTCAGCTGCAGCATGTTGTCGTTGAGCATGGCGATCTGAGCTCGAGTAGACTTTTGTTCCTCCCGCATCTCCTCCCTTAAGGCTCGGATCTCGTTGATGATTCGCAGAGTAGCTTCGTCGTTATGAGGGATGGTTGGTGCATGCCCAGCGATCACACCCGCCAGTCGCGTTGTCTCGTCCGCCGGAATGGACAACATTTCAAATTTTTAACATGTCCATATTGTTTTTTTATATGAAAGTAGACATAAAATGAACAGACCCATATTTTTTCTTTTTTCAAAATTTGTCCATTTTCATGCATAAAATAATTATTGAAATTCTTTTTATTCTAAATAGACGTAAGCGCCAAATGACGTCATCGGACGGCTGAATACATCGATATTCCTTTGCTTATCATTGTTTTAATAAAAAAAAAGGTACTACTGTCAAAGGTAAATAATACTAGTGTCAACATTGTCAACGTCATTCATACATTCAAAGTTGACAAGTTGTCTTTTTTTTGACAGTTACATGTCATGAGTTTGGCATTACGTAAATTTAAAACTATAATGTGCTAAGCAAAGAAATATTTTACATTATGCCGTCCGATGACGTCATCTTACGTTTTTTTGTTTTTAATTTTTTTCTCAGTAAATAACCAATATAAAAAATTAATAAATATATATTTGCGCAGCGGAAAAGTAAATAAAGAAATGGTATTTTTTGTTTCAGAGCTTAGCAATTTTGAAATGTTGTCCATTGTTGCATCTTCCTCCCGTATGTGGCTCATATCCAGAGACATGACGGACTCGTCCATACATTCTATCGGGTCTCTGGTGACAGTGGTGCGGCGCATTGTTATATTGTCATGCCCCAGTGTATCCGCCGATGCCTTGACTGATGTCTCTGAATTGTCCCCCATTCGACGTTTATTGCATATGCACTCTGGACAAATCCATTTGCTTTTGTGTTCCAAAGTCATAGTGTTGAAGAATCGACATTCAGGGACATTACCGCAGTCAATGTCCCAGTATTGAGAACACCGTCTGCAACGCAAGTATCGTCGGTCTGTTATGTTCCGCCGGCAGCCCGCGCAAACAGGCAATTCTCCAACTAGTGGCGCCCTCTCGCGGCCGATGGTCATATTATGCGACATTTTCCAGCAAATAATTTGCTCAAAAAATTAAAGAATAGTGGGATAATTATAATAATTGAAAAACAACAAATAAAAAGCAATATCTCATCCCAGAATTGCAGGGTTTGAACCGGCGTCGCCTTTTTTTTTTTTTTTTGGTTTCGCAGGGGGAATGCCGCCGGCTCAAGAGATGAGCCGACTACCTTATGCATACCAGACCACCGGGGGGTGGCCGGGTTATGTGGGGCTCTCCTTTGGCGGGGGGCTTCTCCCAAGGAGAAGCCAGGCAAAGGCATACCCACTAAACCCCCTGCGGTTCTCCCTCATCGCCCATATTGGGGAGTATCATGGTGATACAGCCAAAGCCTCCCTCCACGATATTCCCCGGGCGGATGTCCGCCTATATGGTGGACTAGGCGGTCCCTCCCCCGGACGTGCCGGGAGAGGGGATAGGGACAGCCGGGAGAACTGAGCCGTCCCTATCGGGCAGCAAAGGGAGCCTGTGCAATGCTGGTGCTGGTGCCCCCGTACCTCGCACCAGCGGGCTCTCTTCGCGGAGAGGGGGGAGACGCGCATCTGCTCGGCGTCTCCTCCCCCTCCTCACCCTTCGGAGCGCGCTTGCGAGGGGATCTCGCTCTCGCTCGCGCTCCGCCGCCTCCTTCGCTACCATGACGTGCTCGCAGAAGGCAGCGAAGGCCTTCCAGGCCCCATCGCTCGCTAGTATAGATCTCGTTATACTAGGGAGGGAGAGATCCTGGCCGACCGCCGCTACCAGCGCCTGACGCTGCGTGTCCCACGGCACACACTCCGCAAGGGTGTGGTGTGCCGTGTCCTCTGCAGCGCCGCACTCATGGCAGGAAGGCGCCTCCTCCCGTTGTATTTTGTGCAGATAATAACCGAAGCACCCATGTCCGGTCATTATCTGCACCATACGGAAGGAGACGGAGCCGTAGTGACGCTCAAGCCAATGGTCTAGGACCGGGGCGAGCGCGTCGAGGGTTCTCCGGCCGTAAGGGGCAAGGCCGAGGTTCTCGGACCATCGCCTCAGGAGGCACTTCCGTGCCTCCTTCCTTACGGCCTTCCACTCGACGGGGCAGAAGCGGTTTCCTTCTGCCCTCCTGTCCACTGTATACTTATAGACGGCGGACAGCACCACAGCTTCTGACTCCCATGGGGGGGTCTCAGCGAGCACACAGGCGGCGTCGAAACCTACCGTTCGGTAGGCTCGAGCGACCCGCAGCGCTATCGCCCGCTGAGGCCTCCGCAAGAGGGGAATATTTTCCCGTCTTGCGAGGGAGTCGGACCAGACTGGCGCCCCGTAGAGCGCCATTGACCGCAGAATGCCGGCATAAAGACGCCGGCACCTGGAGCCTGGTCCCCCCAGGCTGGGCAGCAGCCATGACAGCGCGTTTGCTGCCTTCAAGAACCGTGGTAGCATCCCGGTGAAGTGAGGGCCAAAATGCCACCACGGGTCTAGTGTCAGGCCAAGATAACGCATTTCGGCCTTGACTTCAACCTGGGTCCCTCCAATGCAGATATGCGCGCCGGAGGGAGGACGCTGCCGAGGCCGTGGGAAGAAGAGAGCCTCGGTCTTCTCCAGTCGAACCTCGAGGCCGAGGAGGCGCATCCTCTCCACGACCAGGTCCCCGCCGCTCTCTGCGAGAAGAGCGGCTTCGCTGAAAGTTTCCCCCATGAAAGTGACAAGAGTGTCATCTGCATAGCAGATAACACTCATGCCATGGGGGAAGTCACCGCGGAGGACCCAGTCATATCCGATATTCCACAGGAGTGGTCCAAGGACCGACCCCTGCGGAACACCGGTAAAACCGGCGTCGCCTAGGACAAGTGGTGAGTGGACCGCCGTAGTAACCACCGGGCCAGCTGGCTCTTGAGCTCTACGGTGAATTTGATGAACGCTTATTATTTGTAAGAGTTATCAGTGTGGTGGGTGATAGAGAATTTATTTACATTCACTGACACTAGCCACTGTACTTGTACCGTCGATCACTGCTATTTATTGTTATTTTATGGCACGAATTATATATATTTTTAGGATTTTAAGGTTTGAACGATGCACGAAATTGTTAGCTACACAATAATTGCACTCTCCTCTTCTTCCGATAGTTTTTTACACTGGTTTAAAATAAAAATTTGAAGAGCAACAAGAACACGTCTTTCCATATTGGCGCAAGTGCTGCCTTCAAATTCTCTCGAAATCAAACTACAAGGTAAAGGTATTTCACTTTAAAAGACAGTAAAATCAGACACTGATATAGTTTACTGTGATGATCCAAACGAGTTAGTGAAACGATTAAAGTTACTACTTGCTTCTTGCGAAGCAGGTAACACCGGCGTTAATAATGAAATAATTGCAATTATTTCGGAACTGCATGAATCTGGTATCATAAATGTAGAACTTATAAAGAAGAAACCAGGAAAACTGAGCAGTATTATTTCAGTAGTCAACGCATCAAGACAGCAATGAGTGTAGATAAGTTTGGTCATCATGTCCATAAGCGTTTACGTTTAACAGAATACATCGAAAACTTTAATGAAACATTAGTGAAATCAGATACCAGACACTACGATTTAAAATCTTCTAGATTAAAAGGGTTATCATATCCAACCGAAGACGACGAAGCAGTAAACAAAGCTTATTTAGACAAAACAGTTCAAGAATTAAAAAATGAAATTGATGAACTTCACAAAGCAGCCAGAAGAAATTTCCCAAGACGATGCACCGTTATAAAAGGAATTGATGATTTATGGCAAGCTGACCTCATAGATTTACAAAAATATTCACAATTTAATAAAGGACACAATTACATATTAGTAGTGATAGATACTTTGTCGAAGTATGTTTGGGCAAGTCCTATAAAATCTTAAGAAAAAAAATGTGTTGCCAACGCAATGCAACAGATTTTTAAAAAAACATCTAGAAAACCTAAGTATTTGCAAACAGATTTGGGCAAAGAGTTTTATAATGATATTTTCGGTCAACTGATGAAAAAATATAATGTGAAACATTATTCTACCTACTCCGTCAAAAAAGCTTCTATTGTAGGGTGAGTCATACGCACGCTAAAATCTCACATCTTCAAACTTTTCAGTTTGTATGGTTGCTATCGATGGCTGGGCAAATTATTAAATACTGTGTGTTGAGGCCACATAAAGCCTATTAAAAACGCATCGGCAATTACACACATCGCATCGTGACGTCGGAGCTAATCATCGGGAGCGGCCATTGCGCTTTGAGACACCGACCGCGATACTTACCAAAATTACGAGTATTTATTCTAATTAATCATATCTATCTGTAAAAACCTTTAATTGGAGTAAACTGAAGTATCCAGCACATCTACGGGTCTTATTTCAAATATCCTGCGCAATCATCTGGTGACCCACGTCGAGATAAACACAAATTTAAAAGCCTGATCTGCAGATTAACATCCGGACCAGAAGACGGACAATCCCTCAGGAAATCGCCAGTAACCTGCTGCAGCCATCATTCCGAGGGAAGTGCGTAAACAATCCATCA
Source organism: Marasmia exigua (assembly GCA_019059595.1). Lineage (NCBI taxonomy): Eukaryota > Metazoa > Arthropoda > Insecta > Lepidoptera > Crambidae > Marasmia > Marasmia exigua. The sequence continues at coordinate 57,579 of JADPWL010003265.1, forward strand.
TTGCCATTAATCCTTTCTACTTTAATTTGTTTGAATAAAGTTCATCTTTTTCGTACGTATATGAGTAAGTACACGAATGTACCTACGTATTTCATATTCCGCAAAAAATATTTTCTAAAATTAAAGTTTTTCATTGCAATACATAAATTTAGTTATTACAATTCATTAAAGTGGTGTTTTGCTGTACATTGGTGCGTAAATATTAACGTTTCAATAATATTTTGCCTTTATTTTTGCATAATTAAAGTTGTGTGTCATACAGTGTCGCACAGTGTCACTACCGTGTCGCATCCAGGTTCATTTCTAGTTAAAAATATAGTCTAAAGTGTCCTTTTCTTCCAATTAAACATACTAAATACAATATTTAAACATATTTGCCGAATATTCCAGGTGCATAACGCAATGGATTATAAGAAATTATAGTGGTATTCTGCCGAGTGTTAAGCACCCGTGTATTCCAACAAGCGCAAGAGTACATTGCACGGTGCAGCGATCAGCCGGCTACGAAACCAGTTTGTTATCTTCGTACCTACCTGGGATTCATCGAAAAATGTAACGTACCTTTGATTTCTATTTGGATTCGTCTTGTAAACATTGAAATTTATTGTAATTTATTCGTTGTTTCGCCGGCAAAATGAGTACTTTAAAGGATCTAGTGAAGCAAAGGGGACAGATTAGGTCTCGTTTGACATTATTTGAGAAATATCTATCGCCTTTATTTGATTGCAAAGAAACTAATGCTGTTATATTGAATGAACTTCGTTTGCGTTTCAATAAAATGCGTGACCTGTCATGCAACTTTGAAGAAATACAATAGGGTATATGACTAAGCTCAAGGTTTTACAAAATATAAATATTTTATCAAAATATAGGTCAATATGTGCCAATAGCAAAAATTCTCAATTAAAAATATTACGTCTAGCCGGTTTTATGGTCATTCAAAGATTCATGGGCAAGTCCATTTTAAAATTATGAAATTATTAAAAAATAATTATACCATTCAATAACCCATACAATTTGCACCAATTATTATAATAGAACCATTGACATAAACGAAACATTTGATATAGCTACTATACAAAATTCAAATGAAATGCATACAAAATACTTAGGTGTGACGTCACATCTTAGTAGCCATTTGTAGGGAGCGTTTTGGGTTTGCCCAAAATAATGTGATTTTAAAGTTGTGATATCTCAGGTGGTTTAAATGAGAATCAAGTGATTTTTTCAACGATGTTTCTATCATTGAGAGGTCTTTTGATTGCAAAAATAAAAAAAAAATAGTCATGTACCGTATCCCAAATTGAAATGTTGGATGAAGACACCACCAAACAAATGGAAGAACGTAAAATAACCGAAAATAATTTCTATAGTTTGATAGCACGGGCTCAATCGTTATTGGAATTCTTTGAAAACCAACTAAAGGTGGAATCTTTATCTAATACAGGTTCAAAGTGTTACAATGTTAAGTTATCACCTATAAAAATTGCCCCCTTTATTGGGAGTCTACATCTTTGGCTAGCCTTTCGAGATATGTACTTGTCATTGAAATGAAATGAAATGAAATGAAATGAAATTTGTTTATTCAATTTAGGTCCATACATAACACTTATGAATGTCAACATGTTTACCACTGGTTCGGAATGTAGTTTTCTGCCAAGAAGACACCAACAAGAAACTCAGCAGTTACTCTTTTAAAAAAAAAATGTTTTACAAAATGTCACCATTAACTTAAAAATATAGTACAGTTTTTGTGTTACTAATATGTCCCTAAATTATTGTCATTAAAAAAAATCGTCTATTTTATAATAGCCTTTCTTCAGTAAACAGTTTTTTATATACAATTTAAACTTATGTGTGGGCAAGTCAATAATAATCTGAGGTAACTTATTAAACATTTTTATGCTCAATCCTATAAATGAACTGCCAACCTTATGGAGCCTGATATTTGGAACGGCCAGTCTGTGCTTATTTCTGGTGTTAAGGCTGTGACAGTCGGACTTCTTCGAGAACAGATGGAGATTCTTATGTACGTACATAAGGCAATCAAGGATGTATTGAGAAGCCACGGTAAGTATGTCGATTTCTTAAAACAAATCTCTAAGGGAGTCGCGCGATCTAAGGCCATAAATGGCGCGGATGGCTCTCTTCTGTAATACGAAAATAGTCTGTATATCAGCAGCTGATCCCCATAGTAATAGACCATATGACATGATGCTATGAAAGTAGCTGAAATAAACCAGCCTCGCCGTTTCAACATCAGTTAGTTGTCTTATCTTTCTAACTGCATATGCTGCAGAACTAAGTCTACCTGCCAGGACATCAATATGGGGACCCCATTGCAGCTTTGAATCTAATGTGATTCCTAGAAATACTGTTGAATTTACGAGCGCAAGATGCTCATTTATTAATGATTATATTTGTATAAACCTGCCTCACATTTGGCATTGTGAATTTAACACATTTAGTCTTTTTGGCATTAAGTAGTAAATTATTAGTTGTAAACCAATACACCACTTGTGAGAGTGCATCGTTTACGTCGTCGAATACTTGCTTAAGCCTATCAACTCTAAAAATCAGAGAAGTGTCATCGGCAAACAATACAGTCTCACATAGGTCTTTTGTAAAGTGAGGAAGGTCATTAATATAAATTAAAAAAAGTAGGGGTCCCAATATGGAGCCCTGCGGCACTCCCATGAGTAGAGGGGCGCCAGTAGAATTTACTCCATTAACACTCACTTTTTGGATTCTACAAGAAAGGTATGATTGCAGTATTGAGAGTGCATTGTCTGAGACACCATAATGCATAATAATGAACATATAGACAACATCAGCAAATTTCACTATCTCAAGTCGTATCTGGAAGGTCCGGCTATTTTGGTGATTGATTCTGTCACGGTATCATCGGATAATTATGCAATTGCGTGGAATTTACTTTGCGAACGGTATGATAATAAGCGTCTTTTAATTAATGAACACATTAAATGTTTATTTTCACTTGAACAACTTGCTAGGGAATCTTACAGCGGTATTCGGAATTTAGTAGACGTTTTATCCAAAAATTTAAATGTGTTGAATTCGTTGGGTGAACCTACGGATCAATGGAATACGCTCATCATTTACATGGCCTCAGCGAAGTTGGACGGTGTGACTTCTAGGGCATGGGAGGAGTATAGGAGTAATAAGGATTCTCCAACATTAGAAGAATTTTATTCTTTTCTTCGTCAGCGGGCTTCTGTGCTAGAAACTGTAAATGCTAGTAAGGTTTCGAATAATAGACGACACAGTCTCCCTAATACAAGCATGAAGTCCTTTTACAGCTCTGCCTCATCATCACCAATTAAACTGTGCCCCATCTGTAAACAAAAGGATCACAAAATATATGAGTGTACCATATTTAAATCGATGCCAGTTGATGAAAGAATTTCTAAACTTACCGTCCTTAAGTTATGCAGCAATTGCTTCCGCGGTGGCCACCAGGCTTACCATTGTAGACTAGGCGGCTGCAGAATTTGCTGCAAGAAACATAACACAATGATACATAAACAACATTCAGTACAATCTTTACAAAATAATCAAGTCAATAATAAAAATGAAAATACAAAGGAAAATCACATACCTTCTTCTATTGTTAATTCTTCTCCATCCAGATCTACTTCTGTAACTATGTCTGCTACCTCCTCTGGTCAAGCACTCCTCTCTACGGCATTAGTAAAGGTAAGGAGCAATAACCAAGTTCACACTCTGAGAGCTTTGTTGGACAGCGGCAGCCAGTCCTCATTCATCAGTGATAAGGCTCAGAAAGAAATAGGTTCACTACGTCAAAATAGCTGCTATCAAAGCGTGTCAGGAATAGGAACTTCTATTTTAAATGTCACAGAACATTGTGAATTACATCTTCATTCAATTAATAATACATTCAATGTAAAAATCAAATGTTTTGTATTACCTCAAGTTACTGATAAGTTACCCCAGGTTTCAGTGCGTGTGGAAGAGTTAGGCATTCCCAGTTTCATCCAATTAGCTGACCCAACGTTCTACCAATCATCTGACATCAATTTACTGTTGGGCGCTGATATATTTTGGGAACTATTGAAACTAGGCAGGGTAACTTTGGGACCACTAAGACCCATACTTCAAGAAACAAAATTAGGGTGGGTAGTAGCCGGACCTACAGCAGGAGGCTACTACGATACAAACAATACAAAAATTCATTGTAATTTTTCAAAGGAAATTAGTCAACAACTTAACAAACTTAACATGTCGAATCAAGCACTTACAAATTTCGTCGACTTAGTAACGCGTTCAGTGGTATAATTGGTAGTACATTCACCCGGATTGTGGAAGGTGTGGGTTCGAGTCCCGCCTGAACACGAGATGAAATTTTTATGTGTGTTATTTACTTAAGAATAAATCGCAAAAGATTGCTATAAAATATCAACTATTGATTAAGCAGTCTCATCTTAACTGGTGGTCAAATATTTGTAATAATATTTTCACTGGATATTGTATATATACCTACAATATTGATGAGACTATCGACAGCTCATGTCGAATCAAGCACTTACAAATTTCGTCGACTTAGTAACGCGTTCAGTGGTATAATTGGTAGTACATTCACCCGGATTGTGGAAGGTGTGGGTTCGAGTCCCACCTGAACACGAGATGAAATTTTTAAGTGTGTTATTTACTTAAGAATAAATCGCAAAAGATTGCTATAAAATATCAACTATTGATTAAGCAGTCTCATCTTAACTGGTGGTCAAATATTTGTAATAATATTTCCACTGGATATTGTAAATATACCTACAATATTGATGAGACTATCGACAGCTCATGTCGAATCAAGCACTTACAAATTTCGTCGACTTAGTAACGCGTTCAGTGGTATAATTGGTAGTACATTCACCCGGATTGTGGAAGGTGTGGGTTCGAGTCCCGCCTGAATACGAGATGAAATTTTTAAGTGTGTTATTTACTTAAGAATAAATCGCAAAAGATTGCTATAAAATATCAACTATTGATTTAGCAGTCTCATCTTAACTGGTGGTCAAATATTTGTAATAATATTTCCACTGGATATTGTAGAACATAGGGTCACAACGAACTCTGGAACTCCCTGAAATTAAAAATGTAAAAATTAGCAAATCCAAGGCTGATTCACAAATCACAACATTACAGTGTATAAATCAAGCATCGGCAGTGAGTACTTGCGGTATTGTGGAGTTTGACAGACACTCAAGCTTCACAAGATTGCAGCGATTCACTGCTTACATCTTGCGGTTCCTTAAAAATCCAAAATCAAAAATTCTAAATTGACAGGACCGTTAAGTCCTAAAGAATTAGACCATGCTTTAATAGTTCTAATCAAGCAACATCAAATTGAGTGTTTCGCAAAGGAAATAAAAATTATAAAAATTAACAAACCTTACCTTTAAAATCTCGCATCTTGTCTCTCAGTCCATTTGTTAATGATGAGGGCATTCTCTGTGTAGGAGGACGATTGCAAAATTCTGATGAACCCCACGAAAGAAAGCATTCTTTTCTATTAGACACCAATCATAATATTACTAGACTACTCTTTGCACACGAACACATAAAACTACTCCACTGCGGACCACAGCTATTATTAGGTAATCTACGCAACAAATTCTGGCCTTTAAGAGGCAGAATATTGGCTCGAGGGACAGTAAATAATTGTAAACTATGTAAAATAATGAAGAAACAATCAATCAATCCCATAATGCGAAACTCGCCGTCTAGCAGAGTGATCCCAAGTCAACCATTTCATATTAGTGGCGTCGACTTCGCTGGGCCATTCTACATTACCGATCGCAAAGGTCGCGGTTGCAGAATTTTCCAAATGTTACTTGTGCCTTATCATCTGTTTTAGCACTAAGGCTTTGCGCTTGGAAGTGGCCAGCGACCTGTCCACTGACGTTTTTATACTATGCCTACGGCGATTTATCGCTCGCAGAGGTAAACCATTGCAACTTTATTGCGATAATGGTACTAATTTTGTCGGCGCAAGTAACGAAATTACAAGATTTTTAAAATTCAATAACCCTAACATAACTGGTTTCGTATCCGACGAAGGCATCCAATTTAAATTTTCCCCGGCTTACTCTCCTCACTTTGGAGGACTTTGGGAGGCAGGTGTCAAGTCAGCAAAACACCATTTAGTTAGAATTCTAGGCGATAAACATCTGACTTTTGAGGAGTTGTCAACTTTATTCACGCAAATTGAAGCAATCCTTAATTCCAGACCCTTGACTCCTCTATCATCAGACCCAAATGACCTGAATCCTTTGACTCCTGCGCACTTCCTGATCGGCAAACCACTGACGTATTTACCTAGTGAGAACTTGTTGGAAGCCAACCTGAACAGACTGGACCGTTATAGGCTATTGGAAAAGATGCGGCAACACTTCTGGGAACGCTGGAGGAACGAGTACATGAATGAGCTGCAACGAAAATCCAAATGGCGAATGGAGCAAAGAGGCGTTCAAGAAGGCGATCTAGTGGTGATCAAGGAAGCCAATCTACCTCCTTTGAAATGGCGCATGGGGCGCATTCAGAAATTATATCCTGGATCAGATGGAACAGCCAGAGTCGCAGATGTCTACACTTCTAAAGGTATTGTGCGCAGAGCTATTCACAATCTCTGCACCCTACCCTCACCTTAGCTTTAGCAAAAAGACATTTCTCGAAACCCTGGAGCTTTCGAGGAGGGGGAACATGTTGAGGCCACATAAAGCCTATTAAAAACGCATCGGCAATTACACACATCGCATCGTGACGTCAGAGCTAATCATCGGGAGCGGCCATTGCGCTTTGAGACACCGACCGCGATACTTACCAAAATTACGAGTATTTATTCTAATTAATCATATCTATCTGTAAAAACCTATAATTGGAGTAAACTGAAGTATCCAGCACATCTACGGGTCTTATTTCAAATATCCTGCGCAATCACTGTGATTGAAAACTATAACAGCACTTCTCCTCGCATAACAAAATTTTAGCCCAATGACGTTAATAAAACAAATTCGTGGATTGCTACCTGTTAGCCGAAGAATGCACACCCGACGGACCGGCCCTGTCGTGCGACCGCGCTGAAGCGCACTTCGCTACAGGGCCTACATTGTCGCGCCGAGGGTCTGAGGACCGGCATCTTCGCGTCGTTCCCTGACGGTGCACTAGGGCCCGTGAAAGCGGGTTAAACCATTGCACAGCGGGGTTGCAGGCGCCATTTTTGTCTTCGGACCTGGGGATGCTTTGACGTCGGCATCCCCCTAGAGTGGAGTGCCTCCGGGCGCAGTGGCCGCAAGGCCCACGTTTGGGGACCTGCGCCGCAAGGTCGCAGCCAGCGGATTGCGGTGGTAGGTCGGAGTTGTTTGCGTCGCGGATTTCCCCGGCTCCGCAGCCAGCGGAGTCGGTTTCTGCGACGCGTTATTATGTTGAAAGCCTGCGGGTTTGTCCCTAATTCGCACTGCACTGCAACCAGCAGTGTATGTGCGGGGAGGGGTGCCCGCAGTCCTCCTCTCGGTGGTGCTTGCACTGCATCCAGCAGCGTGGGTGCTACCCGGGAGGTTGAGTGGGAGAGGGGCCGAGCTGGCGAGCCTCTTCGTCCCGACCGGGCGACGGATGAAGCCCCCGTGGCAGTCCTCACCCCGGTCTGAGTGTTTCCTGGGCGAGGGATGGAAACGCCCCAGTGTTTTTATTGGGTATGCCTCCGGACGGTCTCTGATTAGAAGAGACCTAACCCGGAGGAGAGCCTCTCTCAGCGTGCATAAGGTACATTTTCACTGGCTCATCAAAAAAAAAAAAAAAGGTTTGCCGACGATGCCAAGTCGAGCACGTCCAAGTTGGAGGACTCCGGCTCGGACTGCTCGAAAAAGTCTGCGCGCAAAAAACACGCAGGCCCAGGTAGGCCTATAACCTCCGGCGACTATGTCGCGTTAGCGCAGTCACGACGAGCAGCAGCGGACGCGCTCAAACTGCAGATGAAGGCGCAGAATGAGCAGGACGTCCTGGACCAGGAACGCAGGACACGGGAGAGCCGTGCCAAGTATGGGTATGGCGTGGCGCCCGTGCTCGACTACGCGAAAATGTCTCTGGCGGATCTAGAGCAGTCCGCCAACGAGGACGCGTCCCAAATACTAGGCGTCTCTGCAAAGTCCCAGAACATCAAGGGGACTTTGCAGAAAACTTTAAAGGACCGGACCTGCTCGCTCCTCGCAATCACGGCCGAGATGGCAAAACGCTCGGCCTCACAGGAGACGGCCACCCTCCAGGCGACAGTCAAGCGACTGTCCGAGGAGTTGGCGGCCGTGAGGAGCGAGCTGCAGGCCCTCCGAGGGGGAAGAGCCCCGCCAACCACCACCCCGTCTGGCGCGCCGATGGCCGCGCCCCGCGCTCCTACGCGGAAGGCTGCTCCGCCTAGGGATAAAGACGCGGAGGCGGTCATTGAGATGCGGGTGGCCTCCTTGTTGGAGGCGAAAATTCTCGAGGAGCGGGCCCATCAGCGAAATTTCGTCCGCGTGTTGTTCGAAGGGCTCGAAGGGAGGCTCCTCCCTGAGCCCAGGCTCCGCCCGCCGCCCGCGGCGGACCAAAAGAAGCTGGCCGCGACCCCTTCAGAGGCCGGAGCGCCCCCGCCCCCCCTCCTTCTTACAAAGGGAAGGGCAAGGGGAAATCCTCAGCGAAGGCCTCGAGCGCCCCCACTCTTCCCTCCGGCCCGGTCACCCGCTCCAGGAGCTTCGCCTCCGTCGCGGCAACCGGAGTGACGGCTCCCGTCCCCCGCCTGGCTCCTGCACCGGCTCCTCGGGCTACACAGCCGCCACTCCCCGAACCGACGCCCTCCACCTCATGGGCGGAGGACACTTTCCTGCCTGCCACCACCCCCGTAAACGAGGGGTGGCAAACAGTAGGCAGAAAGGCAAAAAAAGCCAAAAAAGCGGCGCCCACATCTGCCGCCCCTCTGTTTACGGAGCAAGTCGGCTTAACTGGCGGAAAAAAGGCGAAGAAGAATAGAAAGAAGAAGAGCTCCTCTTCGCCTCCTTCTAACGTCCCTCCCGCCGTCGCCGCCGCTAGGAAGATGGCCGCACCCAAATCCTCGGCTGTCGTCATCACATTGACGGCCGAGGCGGTACAGAAGGGCGTGACTTATTCGGCCGCCCTCATCAAGGCTCGTCAGGCCCTAGGGGACGCAAGGTCTCTGGGCCTCAACCTGCGGTGCAGGCACACCGCCACGGGAGCTCGGAAATTCGAGCCTCGAGCGGCCCGGCCGCGGATGCCTTTGCGGCCAAAGTCCGCGAGGCACTGGCGGACGTAGCTTACGTCAGGCGGCCCGTCAGACGGGCCACACTCTTGGTGACGTTGATGGATGACTCCGTCACCAAGGAGGACCTAGTGCAAAGGGCGGCGGAGTTCGGAGGCTGCGAGCCGGCCGACATCTATGCCGGCGAGGTCCGTCGTGGCCGATGGGGCCTGGGGCAGGTCAGGCTCCACCTCCCCGTAACTGCGGCCAAGGCGGTCCTAAAGGCGAGCCGTCTCCTCGTGGGATGGAGCTCGGCCGCCGTTAAGGCATTGGAGGAGGAGCCCCTCCGATGCTTCAAGTGCCTGGGGCTCGGCCACACCGCGGCCCTCTGCCCCTCCGACGCCGTCCGCAGAGGTCTTTGCTACCGCTGTGGACATGAGGGGCACCAGGCCAAAGGCTGCGGGGCCAAGAAGCCGCACTGCTCCGTCTACGCCGCGTCAGGGTGGCCAGCGGAGCATACAATGAGGGGGAAGGGCTGTCGCCCTCCCCCGAAGAAAGAGAAACAGCCGCCAGCAGAGAAGCCAGCGGCTGCTGCTGCCCCTGGGGCTCCCCCGGCGGCGCAGGATGAGGAGGGTGCGATGTCGGAATAATGGCTCAGGTCCGACATCGCATCTTCCTTCAGGTGAACGCCAACAACTGCCGCTCGGCCCAGGATCTGATACACCAGAGAATGGCCGAGTGGCAAGTTGACGGGGCGGTTGTCGTGGAGCCTTACATGATCCACGACAATTGGTGTGGCGACGAAGATGGCGTGGCGGCTATTTTTAGGCGGCCTTCATCCGCCCTCTCATTCATTGAGAGGGGGTCTGGTTTCGTTGTCGCCGGTTGGAAGGACCTGGCCATTGTGGCCAGCTATTTTTCCCCCAACCGGCCGTTCGCCGAGTTTGAGGCGCACCTCAACGTGTTGGGCGCGGTTTTGGGCCGTTTGGCACATCGCCCTGTAGTTGTTGCCTCCCCGGCCTCAACGCGAAGTCCATCGCGTGGGGGAACCCGGCAACGGACCAGCGGGGTCGTGCTCTCGAGGCGTGGGCAATTGCCTGCGACCTCACCCTCCTAAATAGGGGCACGACCCACACGTGCGTGCGGCGCAACGGTGGCTCGGTGGTGGACGTCACGTTCGGAACCCCGGGCATAGCCGCGCGCACTGGCTGGTACGTCGAGGAGGTGGAGTCGCTCTCCGACCACCGATATATTCGGTCCGGTGTCGGAGGCGCCTTTTTTTTTTTTTTTTTTTTTTTTGTTTTCCCGGGAGAAATGCATTACGCAGACCGGGAGAAATGCAGTACTGTGGGACTCACCCTCCGGGCCGCTTCTTCTAACAAGAAGCGGCCTGAGGGCATACCCACTAAAACTCCCGGGGCTCAACCACCCGTGGGTATAGAATGGGGTCACGGGAACTGCACTAGGCTATTCCCCGCAACCCCACTCCCCCACAGGCCCCTACACGGGGTGTGCGGCCACGCCCCTCCTCAGACTAGGAGGAGGGGGGTTGGGGACAGCCGGAAGAGCTGAGCCGTCCCCAACGAGCGGTGGAGGTGCCAATGGCAGTGCCGGCACAGGGACCCCCGTCCCTGTTGCCGGCTGGCCACCTCCACGGAGAGGACGAAGAGTTCTCCGCCGAACTCGTCCTCTCCTTGCTCGAAGCGGGCCTGCGAGGGGGTTAGACTCGCGCTCCCGCTCCGCCGCCTCCTTCTGCGCCACCACTTCCTCACAGAAGTGGGCGAAGGCCGACCATGCACTCTCCCTATCCAGCATAGCTACAACTATGCTGGACAACGAGAGGTCATGTCCGACCTCCGCGACCAGCGCGGACCGCTGTTGGTCGAAGGACGGGCACACCACCAAAGTGTGGTGCGCCGAGTCCTCCGCAGCGCCGCACTGGTGGCACATAGGAGTGTCCTCCCGTTGAATTCGGTGCAGGTAGTTACCGAAGCAACCATGCCCGGTAAGTACCTGCACCGTCCGGAAGGACAAAAACCCGTGGGGGCGCTCGAGCCACCGGTCCAAGACCGGGGCGAGCGCCGCGAGCGTGGGACGGCCGTACCTCTCCACTTGGAGAGAGGCCGTCCATGCATCCGTCATTTGCTGGCGATCCTCTTTTCTTCTCGCCTCCCTTTCTCGGGGGCAGAAGGGATCGCCAGCCGCTCGCTTGGCCGCCGTCCACTCGTAGACGGCGGCCAGCACTCCAGCCTCCAACTCCCATGGCGGGGTGGAGGCGAGTGCGCAGGCCGCGGAGAAGCCTACCGTTCGGTAGGCTCTCGCGACCCGCTGGGCAATGGCCCTTTGCGGCCTCCTTAGGAGGGCCGCATTGCCCCTCCTGCTCAGGGCCTCCGCCCAAATCGGGGCCCCGTAGAGGGCCATGGAGCGGAGGATGCCGGCATATAGCCGCCGACACCTCTCTCCAGGCCCTCCCAGATTTGGCAGCAGCCACGAAAGGTGGTCTGCCGCCTTTAGGACCCGCGCTGACACCCCCCTAAAGTGGGGGCCAAAGTGCCAGCGCGGATCCAGTGTGAGGCCGAGATATTTCATCTCGGCCCCCACCGGGATGTCCACCCCCCCGACGCGGATGGCTGCGCCGGGGGGTGGTCGGCTCTCCCGAGGCCCGGGAAAGTAAAGGGCCTCGGTTTTGGCCAGGGCTACATTTAGCCCCAGCCGGCCGATACGGCCGACGACTAAATCGCCGCCGACCGATGCGAGGCGCGCTGCATCCCGGAAGGACTTCCCCCGGGCGGTGACTAGGGTGTCATCTGCATAACAGATGACACCCATGCCCGGGAGAAGCGCGCCTCGCAACACCCAGTCGTACCCGATGTTCCAGAGCAGGGGCCCCAAAACGGACCCCTGTGGAACACCGGATACGACTTGACGCCGCTGGACAGAACCAGCGGCGTCAACAAACGCCACGGACCGGTCGGCGAGATAGTCGCCGACCAGCCCTATCAGGTATGGAGGCACCCGGAAATACCGGAGTGCCTCCATAATAACTGCATGGGGGAGGGAGTTGAAGGCATTCTTGATGTCTAACGAGACTGCCAACAACCCCTCCCCCCTGCTCGACGCTCCCTCGCAGAGGGAGCGGAGCCGGGACAGGGCGTCGATCGTGGATCGACCGGCCCTGAACCCGTACTGGGCCTCACTGAGGTTAGGCCCAGTTTCCTCGAGGTGCTGGACGAGGCGGGAAGCGATGATCTTCTCGAAGATCTTCCCCACCTCGTCCAGCAGCACAATTGGCCTATAGGCCGACGGGTCGTCGGCCGGCCGACCTTCTTTACGAAGGAGGACCAGCAGGCCCTCCTTCCAGATCCGGGGGAACCTCTCTGACCGGAGGCACCGGTCAAAGAGGCCCCGGATCCTCTCCTCCATCTGCCCGAGGCAGATGGAGAGGATGCGGGCCGGGACTCCATCCGGCCCGGGGGCGGTCTTCTTCCCCCGCAGTCGGAGCTCGACCATTCCGAGCTCCGTCGTCGTGACCTGCGGGGGGGCCTCCACCAACTGGTATAGTCCATATGGTGGAGGCATCGGGGGGGGGACAAACGAGCGGTCGCAGGGGGGAAACAACCCCTGCACCACCCGCCCCAAGAGCCCCGGCTCCAGGGTCTCGGTGACGGGGCGGCCAATGGGGCGCAGCTTTTGCCGCGCCGCCTTGTACGGCCGCCCCCACGGATCGTCGTCGAGACTCTGGAGCATCTCCTCGCGGGCGCGATCCTTGGCCTCGCCGATCGCGCCCTTGAGTGCGCGCCTCCTGTCCCGAAAGACTTCGTAGAGGCGCGCCTCCTCCTCCTGGTCCCGCCGCCGCCGCCGCCGGCTCCGGGTGTAGGCCCTCCGGGCGGAGAAACACTCCGCACGGAGGGCGTCGAGCTCGGCCGACCACCAGTACACGGCGTGTCTGGGGTCGGGGCGGCGTGACCGAGGCATGCTAAAATCGCATACCTCGGTCATGGACTGGCGAAGGCCCTCCGCAGCCGCATCGGCGTCGTCGTCCAGGACCGGGGAAATCCAGTCCTGGACTAGGGCCGCTTCGCGGGCCAGGCCTTTGTCCAGGCGGGACAGTGCCCACCTGGGGAACGGCGATCTCGGCGGCGGCGGGGGCGGGAGGGTGGACGTCCCGCGGACCACAAATCTAATATATCTGTGGTCCGACAGGGACTCTGTCAGGTCCACCCTCCAGTCGGCGACCCGGTCGGCCAGGGCGGCGGTGGCGAAGGTGACATCCACCACCGACCCCCCGTGCTGCCGAACGCAGGTGTGGACCGACCCCCGATTTGCGAGGGCCAACCCACACCCGACGGCCCATAGTTGGACCGCCTGTCCGCGCAAGTCGGAGCGGGGATTGCCCCACGCAACCGACTTGGCGTTTAGGTCGCCAGCCAGTATGACCGGCCGCGGTGCCAGTCGGCCCAAAACCGCGGTCAGGGAGTTGAGGAAGTCCTCAAACTCCCTGAAGGGGCGAGTAGGGGAAAAATATGTCGCCACCACAGCATAGGGGCCAGCCATGGCGACGACATACCCCGACCCCCTCTCCACCAGAGAGAGGGGGAAAAACGGTGAGCCCTGACGGGCGAAGACCGCGGCGAGCCCGTCAGAGCTCGCCAACCAGTTGGCGGAGACGTAATACGGCTCCGCCACCACGCCTACGTCCACCTGCCACTCAGCCATGACTTGGGTGACCATGTCCTGAGCTGAGCGGCAGTGGTTGGCGTTTATTTGGAGGAATGATGTCGGGACTGAGACCATCATTCCTCCATCGCCGCCCCCTCCTCTCGCGCCGCCGGAACGGGCCCATCGGCGGGCGCGGGTGTCGCCGCCGCCGGACGCACCGACGGCAATTTACCTTTCTTTGGGGGAGGTTTACACTTTCCTCCCCCCATGCGGTGCCCCGCCGGCCGGCCGCTCTCGGCACAAACGGCGCAGTGGGGCTCCGCCGTGCAGCCAGCGGCTATGTGTCCCGGCTTGCTACACCGGACGCAAAGGTGCTCCTTAGGGGCAGCAGCGGGACAGAGGGGCCTGGTGTGGCCGGTGCCCAGGCACCGGAAGCACCGGAGCGGCCCCTGCTCGATCTCGCGAACCGACGCCGACGTCCATCCGACAAGGACGCGCCCGGTCCGCAGGACCGCTCTCGCCGCCACGGTGGGGACCTGGACTCTGACTGATCCCAGGCCCCTTCGGCCGGTGACGAGTTTCCCGGCCTTCACCTCGCTGGCCGGGCACCCACCGGCGGCCGCGATCTTGGCGGCCACTTCCTCGCTGGTGACGGACTCGTCGAGCTCCGTCACCAGGAGAGAGGTGGTGCGGATGGGTTGCGCCACCCTGGCGACATCCGACACCACCTCCCTCAACTTGGCCGCAAAGGAGTTGGCTTGCTCCTTCTTGGCGGCTGGGAAGGAGAAAAGCCTTCCCCCCGCAGCTGTCACGCGGCATCTCGAGCCCTGCGCCGCCTCGTCTCCGAGAGTCTCACGAGCCCGCTTGAGTACGGACTCGTAAGACTCTCCCCTGGAAGTCGCCTCCTCCGTCAGTGTGACGACGACGGCGCTCCCGTTGCGGACTCTCCGCCTTTTATTTGGCGCCGATGGTGCCGCTTTGGCTGCCTGTGCCGGGGGGGTCACGGAAGACCCCGTTTTCTCGGCGACGGAGGGGGGGGATGTGGCCGGCACAGAAGCCGTCTTCTTCCTCCTCTGCCTCTTCCCCTTGGTGGTCCCAAGAGGCGAGGGGACGGCTGCCGCCGCCTGCTTCGCGGCCTTCTTGGCCGCCTGCCTCGTCTTCTTTGACGTGACCTCCCTCCATCCCGAGTTGGCTGGGGTGGTGGATGGGAGGAGCACGTCAGTCTCCGGAGGCGGGGGGGGCACCGCGGGTTGTGCCGGCTCCGGCGCCCTCGAGGTGGAAGGCACCGGCTCAGGGGCGGCTGCAGGGGCAGGGGTCCTCGTGCGTTTCCCTGCCCCCTTCCCCTTGCTGGATGGAGGGGGGGGAGGAGGGGGAGGCATTGCATCCCTCGGCGGGGGGGGGGCGGGTATGGCCACTCTCCTCTTGTCCGCCGCAAGTGGCGGACGGACCCGTTCCTCCGGCAATAGCCGGTTGCTGATGCCATCCAGGCACGCGCGCACAAAATTGCGCTCCTGGATGGCATGCTCGCGGAGCCTCTCCTCCACCAGCTCCCCGATCCTGGCCACCAGGTCATCCTCGGGGAGAGAGGGAGCGGAGGATCGCGACACTCCCTGGTCGGTGACGGGAGGGGGAGACACTCCGCTCTGTTTTATGAGCCGAAGCTCCTCCCGCACGGCGGCCAACTCCTTACTGAGGCGACTAACAGTCGCCTGCAGCACCGCCGCCTCCTCACTGGACTGATCTCTTGGCCATCTCCTCGGTGATGGCCAAGAATGAGCAGCTCCTGCTCTTTAGGGCCTTTAACAAGGGTACCCTTGAGATGGCCGCTCTTCGTCGCGATGTGGGCGATAGTGCTCCGCATCCTCCATCGCCTGCTGCTTCAGATCGGCTACAGGGCATGTCAGAGTAGTCGAGGAAACTCGACACCCCGTAGCCAACCTTTCGCGCGATTTTGTCGCGCTTTCTCCTCCATCGCCTCGATGTGGGCGATGAGGTCGGCCTCGTCGTCCGCCTTCTTGGCGGCCGCCAGACGGGCTCTTGCCGCCTTTATCTCCTTTGCGGCGCCCGTTGCAGTTGGGCGTCCGCGGCCACGCTTCGACCCAGCGGACCTACCGGAGGCGATTGACGTTGACCTCCCACTGGAGTCCGAGTGCGACCCGGACTCCGCAGCGCGTTTGCGCGAATTGCGCAGGAATTGCTCTCGACCTGACTCGGACTCCGACACCTCAGTGAGGGTATCGTCGTCCGACAGGTCGAGCTCTCCCGAAACGAAGAATTTGCTCCCCGAGGCGGCGAAGCCCGGGAGAGCACAGCGAGACCCCGAGCGGGGGCTCGCGCCCACAGGCGCACCTTTGCGGGTGCGGGATCCTTTAGGATTGCCAAAGTCGTTGGCAGCGGCACCAGAAGGGGCTGGCGCCGCTGCCCCTGAAACGTCAGAGACCGACTCGCATGCGGAATCAGAATCCGTTAGGCGAGAGCAGAGGTCGTTTTCAGCGATGCCGGAATGGGCCGACACCGCTGAAGCCAAGTCGTCATTGATAAGTTCGTGAGCATCGGTGTCCGATGCGAGAGCCGGGTCGTCGATGAGGTCGCCCTGAGAAGGGCGCGCCTCATCGTGGAAGGGAGATTCGAGCTCGCCGAGGTGCCCTGGAAAGGGCGCCCCGAGCGAGAGTTCCGCGTGGGACGCATTGTCGTCACACGTAAAAGCCAAGTAAAAGCCACCAAGTATCGCTAAAACGAAATTCGGTCACCCACCTGCCACCTGCGTTACCGGGGTCAGGATGGGGTCCAGGGCGTACGACGGGGACGTATTCGCTAGCACTCGGGGCACGCCCCGTCGGAGGCGCCTCGTCTGGCCCGGCCAACCGGCCTTCGCCTTTCCCGCGTTGGGCTTTAAATAAACTCGACCGGGAAAAGGCCAAGGAAGCAGCGTTAGTGGGAAAAACCAGTCCTGAACGATGCCGACGTCGACGAGACGGCGTCCGCGCTCCGCAATTCGCTGACCGAGGTGTGCAACGCTAGCATGCCTCGGTCACGCCGCCCAGGCCCGCGTCATGCGGTTTACTGGTGGTCGGTGGAGCTGGAGACTCTGTCGGCCACCTGTCGGAGCGCACGGAGGACCTTCCAGAGGGCCAAACGGCGGCGCCGAAGAGACCCCGAGGATGAGGACCGCTTATACCAGGCCTTCAGCGAGGCTAGGCGGTCCCTCAAAGGCGCAATGGGCAGGGCAAAAGATGCTGCGGCAGGCATATCACTGTCGGAGGGACCCAGGTTGCGGTGAAGGCCGAGATGCGCTATCTCGGCCTCACCCTGGATCCGCGGCGGCATTTTGGCCTGCATTTTAGCAGGATGTCACCGCGGCTCCTCAGGGCAGCGGACACGCTGTCATGGCTGCCGCCCAACCTGGGTGGCCCGGGGTCCAGGTGCCGGCGACTCTATGCCGGCATCCTGAGATCGATGGCGCTCTATGGGGCGCCAGTCTGGGCCGACTCCCTGGCAAGGGGGGAAACTTCTTGCGGGGGCCTCAGCGGGTAATAGCGCAGCGGGTCGCTCGAGCTTACCATACGGTAAGTTTCGACGTGGCCTGCTTACTCGCCGAGACGCCCCCATGGGGGTCAGACGCCGTGGTGGTGTCCGCCGTGTACGACTACACGGTGGCACAAAGGGCAAATGGGGTGTCCATTTGCCCCGCCAAGCGGGAGGTCGTGCGGAGGGAGGCTCGGAAGAGCCTCCAGAGGCGATGGTCTGAGCACCTCGTCCTCACTCCGTACGGCCGCAGAACGCTCGACGCGCTCGCCCCGGTCTTGGACCGGTGGCTTGAGCGTCACCACGGCGTAGTCTCCTTCCGGATGGTGCAGGTAATGACCGGGCATGGCTGCTTCAGTTATTACCTGCACAAAATCGGCAGGGAGGAGACGCCTTCGTGTCACACATGCGGCAACCCTGTGGACACGGCGCAGCACACCTTGGCGGTGTGTGCGCCGTGGGCACAGGCTCGCCACGCATTGGTGGCAAAGGTCGGCCAGGAACTCTCACTCTCTAATATAGCGAGAGCTATATTAGCGAGTGAGGATGCCTGGAAGGCCTTTGCTGCATATTGCGAACATGTGATGGAGGCGAAGGAGGCGGCGGAGCGCGAGCGAGAGGCTGACCCTCTCGCCCCCGCGATTCGCAAGGCACGTAGAGGGAGGAGACGACGCCAATACTTGCGTCTCCTTCCCCTGCGAGGAGCAGGTCCGCTGGTGCGTGGGGCTGTAACCCCACCACCAGCATTGCACGGACCTCCTCCTACGCCTGGTTGGGACGGCACGACTCTCTCGGCTGTTCCCATCCCTCTCCCCGACCCGGGGGGAGAAGCGCCGTGCCCGCCGTGTAGGCGGGCGTCCCTGTCCGGGGGGTGACGTGGTGAAAGGCTCCGAGCTTTGGCCCCATGTCACTCGCCCACCCATGGACAGATGAGGGAGAGTCCCAGGAGTTTTAGTCGGTATGCCTCTGGCCGGCTTCTCGTTAGGAGAAGCCGTCACCAGAGGAGAGTCCGACATAACCCATCCGTTTACAGACGGATGGGTATGCGTAACGCATTTCTCCAGGGTCACCAAAAAAAAAAAAACAAAAAAAAAGGTTTGCCGACGATATTATTTTGCTAGCCTCATCCGCCAAGAAGAAACTAGAAGAAATGCTGGAAGAGCTGAGACAAGGAAGCCTCGAGGTTGGACTTCTGATGAACATGGAAAAAACCAAATGTATGACAAATAGTCTCTTTCCAGGCAAGACAAGATAAGGAAGTTGCGAGACGGACTGAGAATGCCTGGAAGAGCTACTGGTCTCTTAAATACCTAATGAAAGGTGATGTCCCGATTTCACTGAAAAGAAAAGTCAAGGATATGTGCATCCTTCCTGTTCTCACATATGGTGCTCAAACTTCGTCTCTGACTGATCAGCAGAGGTCCAATCTCGAAGTCTGTCAACGTGCGATGGAACGTAGTCTGCTCGGAGTGAAGTTAACAGACCGCATACGCAACCCTATTCTGCGCTCCAGAACTCTAATAACTGACGTCTCACGAAAAGCAGCTCAGCTAAAATGGGATTGGGCTGGTCACGTCTGCCGCATGCCGGATAATTTTTGGGTGAAAGTCACCACAGTATGGATGCCCGAAAATAAGAAAAGACCACGCGGCAGGCCGAGAAAACGATGGAGGGACGATCTCGATGCCCACCTAAAGGATTGGACAACTGCGGCTCGTGACCGAAAACGTTGGAAAGAGGGTAGGGAGGCCTTTGCTCTGCAGTGGGACAGTACAGGCTAACAATAATAATAAAGACATTTGTTATGAAATAAACAGTATCGAAATAGATAGAATAAAAAACGCAGGCATTACAACCACAATAAAATCTTATCTATCGTTAAATGATAACGAGTCTAAATGAGCCAATGTTTGGAGTTGGTATATCAAATACTAATGGTGTATTTTTGGCCTCATTTCCACTAAACAAAGTATTAGGGTTTGCAGAAGATTATGAAAAAATCATTAGGAATTGTAAACATGAATTAGTTCTTTTGAGAAGTAACACAAATCTTAATGCTTTGAAGTTAAATACTGGCGAAGTTGTTCACGACATAATAATAAATAAAATTGTCTGGCGAGTGCCACATGTTAAAGTATCAGATCGCGAAAGAATAAATTTGTTAAAATATTTAGAAAGAGACCGAGCGATAACAGTCGCTTTTTGTAATTGGGACTTGTATGAATATCCATTATTGCCTAAAACTCGGAAACATACTTGGTCTATTAAAACTTCATCACATTGAAAAACCGTGAATGGTTGTGATTGCTTTACAAACGAATCGTAAACATAATGCCCACATTTCAATGGCAGAATTTGATCATTGCAATATCCGTGACGTAAGGGTTTTTCTAAATTCAACTTACTATCCATACGAAAGCTTTAACATTAGTTTCTCTGAAAACAAATATTCATTAATATACGAACAATATGCGAGATTTCAATAGTCTTATTACGGATGCCGAGTAGAGCCGTTGATGGATATAAAAGACTTTAAAGAAATCGCTCCCCTTTTTGTCGTTGAATGCTCAAGGCAACATGAACATTTAAAATCGTCTGTTGTTGACGTAAGAGTTGAAATAGAAGCCGACGCCGAGATACCCGATCAGACTTCTGCCTATTCTTTGATACTGAATGATTGTATATTTGAATACAAGCCTCTGAGTAATATTGTTAAGAAACTATCATGAATAGGGTTATTGTGGACTTGCAAGGCTTCAAAGATCGTAATAATGAGTTTATAGTAAAGAAATTAGTTATAGGCACGTCAGAGCACACTCAAATCTTTTTGTTAAACCTCCATATCCATTATCTGCACTAACTCTCGAAGTAAGGAAGCATGTTTGGTGGATAGAAAGAAACAGAGGATTCCGATGGAGTAAGGGACACATTGACCTGAGATAATTTAAAAGGTTCGTTAAACCTTACTTCAAGAACCGTAAGATCATAGTTAAAGAAGAAGAAAAAGTTAAATGGGTGCGAGAATTATGTGGACATGATAATGTGATGGGATATAAGTAATAAAGGTATACCTAATCTAGAAACTCTGAATAAATTGTACTGTAAAAATATGATTGCATACAATTGTTTTAACCACATAAAGTATTGTGCGTTGAAAAATGTTTTATGTATTAAAAAATGGTGCTTAGAAAATAGTTTAGTTTTGTAATTTTTATTTGTTATTAAATGTTGAAGTTATTAAAATTTTGTGGTTTTACTTAACACATTGCTCAGTAGTTAATATTTGGGAATTCGAATTCACTTTTATCACAATACCACAAAAAAGAAAGGGAATTAGAATCTCTACTCACGCGGCGATTGGCGATTCCAATTCCCTTTTTTTTGTGGTATAGTGATAAAAGTTAATTCGTATTCCCAAATACTACCTCCTTCCTAATAGTTCATCATCATCATCAGCCCATTTAAGTACCCACTTCTGGGGCACGGGCCTCCGGTATAATAGTAATCATGTTTCTTTCGCAATAGCTTATTAACTATGCACTCTAGCTCACAGACGCGACCTCACTTGTAAGCTCAATAATTCCAGCGTTTTACTGTGGATGTGTGTTGCGTTCGTTGAAAAGTTATTTCCTCGCTGTTGATTTAAAATACGGTAACGTTGAAGCTTTAGCTCTTATTAGTTTATTATTATTAATATGTGACTAAGGTCACGTTATAAAAAAAATAATGAAGTTTATCAAACAAAAAGAAACACTTAGATTAGAATGCATCTGTCCTGTTTCATCTAACGAGTCAAAGCGACATGGAAATTTGCTACCGAATACAATACGTAGTATTATATTACATATACGCAGAAACGGTTCAGTGCCCTACGAGTTCAGTACAACAATGCGTTCAGGATGCTGATGGGGCTGCCTCGGTGTTGCAGTGCTTCGGGGATGTTTGCTGAGTGGCGTGTAGACTGTTTTTACACGACCCTACGGAAGCGATGTGCATCCTTAGTGAGCAGGGTCCGAGGCAGCGACAACATCATCCTGCAAATGTTTGCGCTTAGGTTTGACTGTCAGTACATCAACCATGTGTCGATGGTTAATGTACTGACTAATGAGCAAATTATTAAAACAATAAAACAGTAGGTAGTACATATCTCACGATTCTAATTGTAATTGTAATATATTCAATAAATTAATTTTAAATTGTAATTTCACATCCTAATTTAATTGTTTTTTAAATTTTGACAATTGTGTAATGTAATGTAATTATGAAATTAATCTTGTTTATTAATGTTATCTTATCCTCAATATGACCTATGGTTGAAATAAATGAATTCTATTCTATTGTTTGTGGTCCGTCAAATTGTGGTAATAAGTTTATTATTGCATAAAAATGTACCAAGATTTCGAAACCTCTATGTGTATTCAAAATCTCTGTATCAACCTAAATATTTATATCTCGAAAAAGTTTTGGATATGGTTCCTGGAACATCATTTAGTAAATACAATCATAACGGCGATATTTTGAGTCCACATGATGCGTTAACTGATTCTATTATAATATTTGACGACGTTGTTTGTGAGAATCAAAACAACATTAGAGATTATTTCGCCATGGGACGTCATAAAAAAATAGATTATTTTTAGATCAATCAAACTAACACGAAAATACCTAAACAGCTTATTAGAGATAATTCAAATCTCATCATTTTTTTAAGCAAGATGACATTAACTTGAAGCACGTTTATGAAGAGCATGTTGGGTCTGACATGTCTTGGGTCCGATTCCGTGAAATGTGTTCTTCTGTTTGGAATAAACCATTTAGCTATCTGGTTATCAATAAAGATTGTGACAAAAACATCGGATGTTACCGAGTGGCATTCGACACATTCATATTGGTAGATGACCCAACATAAACGACGGTTATATTATTTATCATCCACTTTAATTCATAATTTGGAACTGAATAGAATACTTTGAAATGGAGAAAGATATCAAGGAATATCTATAATGTATCAATACGGGGATTAACGTGGATTTCGGATGAGTCCGCTCGTGACCACGGCTGCTGTAACGTAGCCGAAACGTCGAGCCAAATATGTGAGTACATAATGTTGTTTCACATAATAAATATCGTGTTAATTCCCGTATTGATACATTATAGTTATAATGCAACGCGAAAATCTAAAAAACTATATATCAAGGAACAAATTGTTAAATCAGCAGCAGCTGTTAAAAGAAAAGTTGAATTGATAAAAGATGCTGAAACCACAAACAACAAAACATTAGAGACAATATTTAAACCTATTGTTGATCCCCTTACATTGCTGGCAAATAAAAAAAAATACACTCTTCTTAAGGAAAAAGAACACTCAGAAAGCGTGATGAAAAAAATTAAAAAAGATAATTACCAATCCTCCGAGTATGACAACCAGTCATTTGCCTCTGATGAAGATTATAATGAATCTGTTACTGAAGAAGAGGGGGAGGAAGAGGAAAATGAAAATGAAAATCATGAGCAATACAAGGATTACAATAAAATTCTCGTTTTATCATCATCTGAAAGCCACAACGTAAGCGAAGACTCCTTTAAATCTCTACATTCATCGCCTAGTCTCAAAAACCAATCCTTTAAAAATTGGTCAACTACATCTGAATTGATGAAAGATGTACCTTTTGGTGTCAGAAATGAACGCGGTAAATTATTAATAGAAAAAACACGCTTGTTTGATGATGGTTGCATCCTTAAAATAGGAACACTAAGTATTAAAAAAAAACTGATGGTTTACAATAACTCTTGTACAAAAAGAAACCGATGATTTACAAAATTATAAAATACTTTTAATAGAAACTAATGCACACTGACGTAATTGTAATCCATTTAAACCTATAAATAGCAACAAAGGGTTTAAATATATGAATGTAATTAAATCATTATTTAAATTCTCTCGAATTCCAACTACAAGTTTAGAGAGTATTTCTCAAGGAAAAGGTATTTCACTTTTGAAGACAGTAAAGTAAGACACTGATTTAGTTTACTGGGATGATTCAAACGAGTTAGTGGAACGTTTAAAGTTACTACTTGCATCTTGGGCAGCAGGTAACACTGGCGTTAATAACGAAATAATTTCAATAAATTCGGAACTGCATGAAGCTGGTATCATAAATGCAGAACTTATAAAGAACAAATCAGGGGAATTGAGCAGTATTCTTAAAGCAGTCAACCCATCAAGACAGCCATGAACATAGACAAGTTTGGTCATCATGTCCATAAGCGTTTACGATTAACAGAATACATTGAAAACTTCAACGATACATTGGTGAAATCTAATACCGGACATTACGATTTAAAATAAAAGGGTTATCATATCCAACCGATGACGATGAAGCAGTAAACAAAGCTTATTTGGACAAAACGGTTCAAAAATTGGGGAATGAAATTCAAGAAGTGAAGCTTGAAGTTAAATCTTATTTGAAAAATCCGTACATCGGAACATTTGAATAAATCATTTTATTCAAAGTCAGAAATAGACAATCTAATCCAAGTGCCAATAAAAAAAAATGAGCAAAAAGAACATAATTGACGAACTCCACAAAGCAGCCAGAAGAAATTTCCCGCGTCGATGCACAGTTTTAAAAGGAATTGATGACTTATGGCAAGCCAACCTCATAGATTTACAAAAATATTCACAGTTTAATAAGGGACACAAGTACATATTAGTTGTGATAGATACTTTGTCAAAGTATGTATGGGTTGGTCCCATAAAATTAAAAGATAAAAAATGTTACCGACGCAATGCACCAGATATTTAAAAAAAACATCTAGAAAACCTAAACATTTACAAACAGATTTTGGCAAAGAGTTTTATAATGATATTTTTAGCCAACTTTTAAGAAAATATAATGAAAAGAGTAGCGTATAATTGGCTGACCTGGATCAGAGGAGATCCAGGTGCATCCAATTATACGCACTGATGCTTTTTCAATCAGTTTTCAGATAAGTACAACTACCTGAATACCTACCAGTAGTAAATAGATTGATAACTTTGACTCCCAAACGCTGTACCACTTGACTCGCCAGGCTCGCCTCCGTGATACATCGTTGTGAGCCAAACTTTCCCAATCTATTAAAAGACCGTATAGATTGGAGCCTCCGTAAGAGTCTCCGATTCCCTAACCGTTCGCATAGCTTGGAATCGCGGTTAGAGCCTCCGTTAGAGTCTCTGATTCCTAACCGTTCGCACAACTTGAAGTTGCAGTTAGAGCCTCCTAAAAGAAATTCGATTCACAATAGATCTTATCACCGGTTCGGCAGCGCCGCACTCGGCGCCTCGGATGCAATGTTAGCATATTCTTACGTTGCGTGGTAAATATTCATCTAGCGAAATTTAACAAAAAATAAAACGTTATGCAAACTCACCTGTGTATCGCGGCAAATGTTCCACATACACTCACAAAAAATAATTACCATTTATTACTCTACTCAAGATACTAACACATGCAAAATAACATCGTTTTAATTTTAGATTACATACATACATTTTGATATTATTTACCAAACAGTTTTGGTCTCTTTTTTACACAATTTGTACATAAAATATGATGATATTATGGTTTGAAATGGTGCAAATTTGATGCTCTCGTTTACAATCACACCAGATCGGGTGCTCTAATTGGGGCTATATCCCTACATGAGGGCACTCACTTAAGCATCAAACTGTGGCACTACATCAATATAGTAGATACGAATAAATATGATGATATTATGGTCGGACATGGTGCAAATTTAATGCTCTCGTTTACAACCACACCAGATCAGGTGCTATAATTCGGGCTGTATCCCTACACGAGGGCACTCACTTAAGCATCAAACTGTGGCACTACATCAATATAGTAGATACGAATAAATATGATGATATTATGGTCGGACATGGTTCAAATTTAATGCTCTCGTTTACAACCACGCCAGATCGGGTGCTCTAATTCGGGCTTCAAATCAAACTGTGGCACTACATCAAGAACCATAGGAAATAAACATAATACAATAGAATAGTGCATGTGTATGTAGGCGACGTCGTCGTACGCATTTATTTAAGATGATTCATTGTAAGTGAACGACCCATGACACGAATAATTAAAATAAAGAGCAAAAGTAATTAATTTAATGTAGTATGAAAATTGTCAATTAAAACTACGAACCGGAAGTCTAGTAGTACGAATTAATTAATTCACATGAAATAGTATGATAATTCAATTAAATTTACCAGCAGGAAGTAGTATAATATTTGTTTTAATTTAACCGCAGGAAGTAGTCCAATATTTGATTTAATCACAGGAAATTGTTTAATATTTCGTTTAATTTATTCGCCGGATGTAGTTCCATATTTCCAGTAATTTGTTCGCCGGATATAACCTAATATTTAAATTAATTCAGTCGCCGGATGTAGTCTGATTTTCGATTCTATTTAAAAGCCGGATGTAGCCTAATATTACTTTTAATAAATTCAGCGGAAGCCTGCTAATATTTG
This sequence comes from Marasmia exigua, assembly GCA_019059595.1. Classification (NCBI taxonomy): domain Eukaryota; kingdom Metazoa; phylum Arthropoda; class Insecta; order Lepidoptera; family Crambidae; genus Marasmia; species Marasmia exigua. The sequence goes on from JADPWL010003265.1 coordinate 83,543, forward strand.
ATTTATTTAATTCGAATTATTGCAGCGGAAGTCAAAGGATAATTTCATTTAATCCAGCCACCGGAAGTCTACCGATATTTCTATTAAATTAACTCGCAGGAAGACTGCCCCACCACTCGGTTCGCTGTGGTACTGGTATAAAAGCTTTCGTCCGACTGTGGTGCGGCAGTCTTGGCTCTGGCATGGCTCGATGCACATGGTGTACCTGGCTAGCTTATCTAAGACGCTCTGGATAATTAATTTGATGTTCAATTAATTATTATTCATTAATTATCAAATTGCTGTGCGATTTATAATTAATTTCCAAAATTCATCAATTCTAATAAATGGTCTTGGGGCCTTATTACGATTGATGTTTTAGGGATTACCTATTTTCTAACCATTTCCTGTAAATAATCATAACTATCATTATTAAATTGGTTATAAAATTCGCTACCTAAGATATTTCATTTACAATGTCTCCCCCTCTCCCTACATCAGAAGTGGGATCGGACCCACCTCTGCTTGATCAAGCTGATGCACCCCCTACCATGTCTCAGCAGATGTCTATTTTTTCAAGTTGCATGGAAGCCATTTTTCAAAAACTATTAGATAATATGAACCCACGCCAGTACCCAACCTTGAATACCAAGTTGGTACCCTTTGACCCCGACGAACCCGAATCGGATATTACCGATTGGTGCACTTTAAGCGAATTAATTATTAATGAAAGAAAACTTGTGGGCGTTGATTTAATAATCGCTCTTACGCACGCCCTTAAAGGTCAGGCCGCTGCCTGTCTAACAAAATTAAAACCAGAAAATCTTTCCTGGGTCATTATTAAAGATATTCTAATCTCAAAATTTTCAAAGCCCATGATGATACAAGATCATTTTGATAGAATAATAAAGTTTCGCCTTGGTAACAAGGATACTCCAGCTGAAGCGGGGATGCGTCTTTGGCAACTTATAGAGAAAATACCTGATGCTAATTTTCCTGAATCTGTCACAACGGGGTTTGCCATTACCATTTTGTCGCAGTGCGACGACAAAATTCGTCGTGAGCTAAATTCAGTGGTTATTAATAATAAGCACCAACTCTTCCGAACCCTACGAGGTTTCAATCTCAAACGAGCCAATGAAGACCCTATTTCTGCTGAATCCGAACAGAAGAAATCTCGTAATAACAACTTAAGGGTAGTTGCCATTTTTGCGGGAAAATTGGACACCGTGGCATCGAATGTCGGATCAGACAACGTGCTAATAATTCCTCCTCATATATGAAACCAGACTCTACAAGGACTGCAACTTCGTGCTACATTTGCCACGACTCCGGCCACATAGCTACCTCCTGCCCCAAGCAGTACTCGAAGAAAGAAGACGGCACTCCTAGCAACAAGCAAGTCAACCTGTGCTCCAAGGCGGCTCGCGGTACCTTGGAGACTAGTGGTATGATGTTATCTTTCATTTTTGATTCTGGTTCAGAATGTAGTCTTGTAAAACAAAGCACAAGCAAAATTCTAAAAGGTGAGCGGTTTCATGAACAAGTGATTTTAAAAGGTATCGGTAGCAATAATATAATTTGTTCAGTGCAAATAAAATGTTCAGCCCGTATTCAAAATATCCCGCTAGATATTATCTTTCATGTGTTACCGGATGATTGCTTAAGCGAACAAATTTTATTAGGACGTGACATATTAGAAAACGGATTAACGATACAATTGGATAAAAATACGGTTAATTTTTCTAACACAAAAATTAATAACTTTTGTTCCAAGCGCGAGGAAAGTTCTGATTTGCAATCTATTGCTACAGATTTAACGGGTTCTGATAAAGATAAGTTGGTTAGTATTTTAAATAAATATTCTAGTAATTTCATTGATAAATTGCCAATAATACGAGCCCAAACTGGCGAGATGAAAATAGATTTAATTGATCCGAATAGAATTGTCCATAGGCGTCCGTATCGATTAGCTCCTTCTGAATTAGAAGTCGTGAATGAAAAAGTAAAGGAACTACTAGATGCCAATATTATTAGAGAAAGTTCCTCCCAATTCGCAAGTCCCATTTTATTAGTAAAAAAAAGGATGGTACTGATCGTATGTGTGTCGATTATCGTGAATTAAATAGGAACACTCGTCCTGACAGCTATCCGCTACCCCTTATTAGCGATCAAATCAACAAATTACATGGAGCTAAATACTTTTCGAGTATAGATATGGCTTCAGGCTTTCATCAGATAAGAGTTCACGAGGACTCTATCGATAAAACTGCATTTGTCACTCCTACTGGACAGTACGAGTATTTGACTATGCCATTTGGATTGCGGAATGCGCCACAGGTTTTTCAAAGAGCTATCAATAGCTCTCTTAAGAAGCTTGATGATGATAAAATTCTCGTCTACATGGATGACGTACTTTCTGCATCGGCAACTATTGAGGAAGGCTTAGCCAGACTAGACAAATTGCTTATGACCCTCTCAAAAGCAGGATTTTCTTTTAACTTTAAAAAATGCTCATTCATGAAAACTAGGATTGAGTATTTAGGATTTGTCATATCTTCTGGAGAAGTTAGACCAAATCCCCAAAAAATAGAAGCTTTGAAAAAGTTACCGACCCCTAGTACGGTAACGCAAGTGAGACAGTTGATTGGTCTAGCTTCTTACTTTCGACAATTTATTCCTGATTTTTCTAAATTACTAAAACCCCTTTATCCCTTGACCGCTTTAGGCAAAGGCAAAATTACATGGACTTCAGACCATGATAAAATTCTAAAGACTATTATTGCTCATCTAACTACTGAACCTGTTTTGAAGATATTCGATCCTTTATTACAGATTGAACTCCATACCGACGCCAGCAGCGAAGGCTACGGGGCAGTACTTATCCAAAAAGGTAACAATTTGCCTCATGTAGTAGCTTATTTCGGTCACAGGACAACGGATGCAGAAAGTCTTTACCATTCATATGAGCTTGAAACTCTGGCCGTAGTAAAGGCTGTAGAGCACTTTCGGCACTTTCTTTATGGACGTAAATTCACAGTTTCTACTGACTGCAATTCTTTAAAAGCTTCTCATTCAAAACGAGACTTGACACCAAGAGTGCATAGGTGGTGGGCTGTCTTGCAATCCTATGACTTTGATATAGTTTATAAAGAAGGTAAAAATATGGCTCATGCTGATTTTCTCTCCCGGAACTTTACTGATGAAAGCCTATGTCCAAAAACTATTCGAGAACCCAAAATAGTTAACTTTTCGGAATTAGAAAAAGGATGGCTGCTAGTAGAGCAACAGCGTGATCCTGAAATTTTAGACATAGTATCCAAATTACGATCTGACCATTACCCACTTGAGATGTCGCACACATACGACATAAGACAGGGCATTCTTTACCGGAAAATTGAACGGGGTAGAGTTTCTAAATGGCTCCCCATTATTCCTAGGTCTTTAACATGGACTCTGATTGGTCATGTCCATACCGAAATAAAACATCTTGGTTACGAAAAAACACTCGATAAATTGTATGACCTCTACTGGTTCCCAAATATGGCAAAGTTTGTGAAAAAATACGTCGATTCTTGTGTAATATGCAAAGCATCTAAGGGTCCCTCTGGAGCTCAACAAGTTCAGTTGCATCCAATTTCAAAACCAGCAACTCCTTGGCACACTATACATTTAGACTTATCTGGAAAATTAAGTGGTAAAAGCGAACGAAAAGAATATTGCTCTGTTGCAATAGACGGTTTTACTAAATTTGTAATTTTGGAACATACTACGTCTTTAAATTCTTCTCATGCTATAAAGGCAGTGCAAAATCTAGTTAATCTTTTTGGTGCACCGAAGAGAATAATTGCTGATCGCGGTCGCTCTTATGATCATGTCGAGTTTAAAAAATTCTGTAAAGATCACAACATCGTATTGATCTCATTGCCACGGGATCCAGTAGAGCCAACGGCCAAGTTGAACGCGTAATGCGCACCCTTAAAAGTCTACTAACAATTATAGAGTGTGATTCAGACAGTTCATGGCAAGATCAATTAGGGGAGATTCAATTGGCTCTTAACAGCACACGTTGTAGAGTTACTGGATTCACCCCTATAGAACTGATGTTCGGAATTGAAAGTAATTCTTTGGGTTTATCCAAAATAGCCGTCAACTGTGATGATCTCCATGCAGAAAGATTAGACCTTGATGAAATTAGGTCAAGTGCGTCCGAAAATATAATTAAATTATCTCAAGCAGAGTCATTGCGGTTCAACAGGGGTAAAGCTAGAATAAAACCATTTTCAATCGGTGATTACGTGTTTGTCAAATCTGAAGAGAGACATCAAACTAAACTAGATCGGAAATATAAGGGCCCGTTCCAAATTGTTGCTATTTTAGACAATGATCGATACGAATTAAAGCACGTTAATGGATCTAATAGAATCTTTAAATATTCCCATGAAAATCTAAGAGAGGTGCCTCGTGGCTCATCTGCATTTTTGGATGTCATAGAAAATTGTTCTGATGATGACGTGTCTGATGCTTCTGAAACGGAAACTGCTGGTTCTAGTACTTTGACCGCGGTGAGTAACAATAATCATCATACCACTAATTCTCGCGCTGAACTTATCGATATCGATGACTCCATGTCAATACCTTCCGAGCCAACCCACATTGTAGTGCAGGCTGATGTACATAGGATAAAATGATTGAATTATTGTAAAATGCTAAATAAAAAAAAAAAGGTACGTCAAGTAAGAAAAAAAATTAAAGAATGTTAAAAATAAAAAAAAAAGTATGTACAGAATTTGGATGTTAAAAAAAAGGGACGGCATTAAAATATAGTGAAAAGAAAAAAAAATATAATTGCAAAAACAAGAGATCCAGCAACTTGTCTGAAGGGTCTACAAAGACTGGTCCAGAGTTTACGCCTGAAGGGTCTACAAAGACTGGTCCAGAGTTTACACCTGAAGGGTCTACAAAGACTGGTCCAGGGTTTACGTCTGAAGGGTCTACAAAGACCGGTCCAGAGATTACTCCTGTAGGGTCTGCAAAGACCGGTCCAGGATTTATGCATGTAGGGTCAAAAAAAAAGACCGGTCCAATCTGCAGGGGTTCAATAACCCGGTCCAGAGATTTTCCTTATAATATCTAAGTTCTGTCAGGATAATCGAACTATATGTCTGTTACAGATACCTGAACTGTACGCGCACGAGGACGTTCGCACGTCAGCATGGCCGTGTCGGCGACGTCGTCGTACGCATTGATTTAAGATGATTAATTGTAAGTGAACGAGCCATGACACGAATAATTAAAATAAAGAGCAAAAATAATTAATTTAATGTAGTATGAAAATTGTCAATTAAAACTACGAACCGGAAGTCGAGTAGTACGAATTAATTAATTCACAGGAAATAGTAAGATAATTCAATCTAATTTACCAACAGGAAGTAGTGTAATATTTGTTTTAATTTAACCGCAGGAAGTAGTCCAATATTTGATTTAATCACAGGAAATTGTTTAATATTTCGTTTAATATATTCGCCGGATGTAGTTCCATATTTCCAGTAATTTGTTCGCCGGATATAACCTAATATTTAAATTAATTCAGTCGCCGGATGTAGTCTGATTTTCGATTCTATTTAAAAGCCGGATGTAGCCTAATATTACTTTTAATAAATTCACCGGAAGCCTGCTAATATTTGATTTATTTAATTCGAATTATTGCAGCGGAAGTCAAAGGATAATTTCATTTAATCCATCCACCGGAAGTCTACCGATATTTCTATTAAATTAACTCGCAGGAAGACTGCCCACCACTCGGTTCGCTGTGGTACTGGTATAAAAGCTTTCGTCCGACTGTGGTGCGGCAGTCTTGGCGGCATTAGACAGTCGTCGACCGCCGCAGAGAGCGGACCTCCGAACAAATAATATCGTCGAGGAAAACTCAAGCGCTCGGGCCTTTCTACAGATCCAGCTCGAAGACAACAGTGTAGCCACCTGAATCCACCGGCTCCGAGGAACCACGTGGTTCGACCCTGGGTGTGGTCTCCGGTCTGCCACCAGCGGCTAGCCCCGGGGACCTAACGCAGGGCGAACTACGTGCCTCGCAGTACGGACCAGGCCGCGCTTACGGGAGACGCTAAAAATGCCTCCACCACCACCACCAGCTGCAGTCCCGCCCAGCAGGCGGGCAACGCGCCCACAGCCACCCATACGCCGGCGCGTTTTCGAGCGCTCCAGAGGCGCAGCCCAGGCCGCTCTCAGCCGCATTCTTGCTGCTGACCAGGCCCGGCTTGCGCCCCTGCAGCCGTCGACATCCCGGGCGGCGATATCGCCCGCAACCTCGCTCCCCGACCTGGGAGGCGAGGAGTTCTTCTCGGGCAGCCCCCTGCCCGAGACACCGATTCCATCACCGACACCAACACCTGCCGCTGAACGGTCGATGCCGCCAATCGGCATCCCGCTTACCACCACGCCGCAACCGCAACCACAGCGAGCCAAGGCGCCCCGCCTTGTGGCTCCCGCTGCAACGGCTACCATCCGGCCGGAGCGGTTCCTCTCTCCACCGCAGGCGCAAGCGAAGCGCGCCCTGCCACACTCAACGCCGTCACCCAGGCCCCTGCCGCCGTCCCCAATGGACACAGGGGTCTCATTTGCTGCCGTAGCAGCCAGCCCGCTTCCGGCCCCACGGACCACGACCCCGCCTGCTGCCTCAACCAGCGCGAAGGCGACTGCGCCCTCGCCGACACCACGGACAACCAGGTACCCCCCACTTATCGTAGAAGTGCTACCCGACTGGCCTACGCATTTCAAGAAGCTGCGGGGACTGCTGGGTCACGCGCCCAACGGACGCGCCTTCGGCAAAGGCGTACGCTTCATGCCGAAGAGCGGGGACGAGTATCGCGTGATCCAGCGATACCTCACACAACTGGAGAAGGAGACCAGGATATCCTGGTTCTCCTACTCCCTCCCAGCCGAACGCAGTGCCAAAGTGGCAATACGAGGTCTGCCGGCCAACACAGAGCCGGCGGACATCGAAGCAGACCTCCGCACAATAGGCTTCGAGCCGGAATATGTGCGACCAATACGGGCACGCCAGGGCAGATCTGGCTGCCTTTACTATGCCCAGCTCCAGCGCACGCCGAACCTTACCCCGGCAATATTTGAGGTCACAGAGCTCCTCAATATGCCGGGGGTAAAAATTGAGGCCTGGCGCGGAAAACGCGGCCCAGCGCAGTGCCACCGCTGCCAGCAGTTCCGGCACTCCTCGCACAACTGCCACAGACCTCTGGCCTGTGTCCGTTGTGGCGAGGAACACCTTGCCCGGGACTGCCAACGCCCAATAGAAGCTCCACCCACCTGTGCAAACTGCGGCGGTGCCCACACCGCTAACAGCGTCGCCTGCCCGGTATTCCGGAAGGAAACCCGGAACAAGCAGGCCGGCACTGTGGCGCGCTCCACAACCGCCGCAACAGCAGCCACCACAACAACACGCCATCGCGAAGCGGACGCTCCGGCCTCGCTGATGGCTGCAGCCAATCCCCCGCCACCCGTCGAGCCTCACGCTCCGGAGGGCCAGCCTCCCAGGAAGAAGACCAAGAAAAGAAGATCCCGGCGAAAGAAGCCCAAAACTACTGCTCTTCCGCCACCACAACAACAACCACCACCGACAACCACTGCTCAATCCAGTGTCCCGTCCGCGGGGCCCGTGGTCGCTGCTCCCTCCGGGGGGACAAAGGCGAAGCGGGCAACACCGTACCCGGCGTCGTCCGAGCCGTCACAGGCCCGGAGAGTCGGGGTGGACGCGGTAATCACTAAGGCCATAGGCGCTCTAAGCGAGGTGCTAATGGCCATTCAGGAGGGACGGGACCCAGTCCCCGTCATCCTGCAATGCGTATCTGATTTATGCCACTATGGGGAGTAATCAGATGCGCATTGCCTACTGGAACGCCGACGGGCTGTCCCCCATGAAGGCCCGGCTCCTGAGGACGCTTCTCGCAGATCGTAAGGTCGATATCGGCTTGATCTGCGAGACGCACCTCAGGAGCCACACCAAACTTAGAGTCCCCGGCTTTTCTGCGTACCGGGCCGACCACGTCTCTCCAATGGGCAATGCCTACCGCGGGCTGTTGGTGCTCGTGCGGAGAGGAGTCATCCACCAACCACTCCCAGTCCCATCGCTACAGACCTCCCACGCCCTAGGCGTGGAGATCTGTATCAATGGAAACCCCATCCGTGTGTTTGCATATTACAGACCGCCCGGCGGCCGCCTCGCCGTGTCCGATATCCATGCGTTGCTGGATGCGGACACGCCGACGGTGATCGCGGGTGACTTTAATTGCAAACACACAGCATGGAACTCCAGCCGCACCTGCCCGGAAGGTAGACGGCTGTTCGACGACGCCGAAAGAAACGGATACGAAGTACTGGGCCCAGAGGTGCCCACTTACTATCCCCACAGGATTACCCATCTCCCGGACGTCATCGACCTAGCTGCTCACCGCGGACTCCCAGCCGCCCCGTCGATTGACGTCCTAGACGACCACTTGCGGTCAGACCACCAACCGGTGCTTCTCACAATTAACGCAAGCCTGATACAACTACCTCCACCGAAGCCTCGCTACCGCCAGGACTGGCGAAAATTCGCTAATGTCCTGAACGAGACCTGCCGACGCAACCCGAACATGGACAGCCACTCTGAAATTGACGCCCTTGCCGAGGACCTCAGCGCTGTGATCACAACAGCGCTTCGAGAGTCCCGGCTTGACGCAGCTGCACCACCACAGCGCCAGCCAACCCCGCCGCACATCTCCTCTCTTATACAAGAGAAGAGACGGTTGCGGCGGAGCTGGCAACGCACCCGCTGCCCCACCATCAAGTCGCGGCTCAACTCACTGGCAGCCAGGATCTCGGAAGAGCTGGAAACAGCCGCAACCGAGTCCTGGCTGTCCACCATTGAGAGAACGGGCGACGACTGGACAGGCATTCATCGCCTCTGTCGCCAAGTCACTAGAAAGCCGCCCCCAATCCGACCGCTCCGCGCCGACGACGGAACCCCCCGTTATCGGCCGGAGGACCGCGCCGAAATCTTCGCGTCCCATTTAGAAACCCAGTTTCGGCCTAACCCTCCAACAGACGACCTCGGACACTCGCAAGAAAACCGCGTCCTGAGTTTTCTCAGGACGTACTTCGAGCAGCCAATGGAGACATCAGAAGACCCAGTGTTTTTCTCCCCGGGTCAGGTTCAGCGGATGATCCGGCGGACCAAGCTGCGGAAAGCACCCGGCCCGGACGGAATTACCAATGAAGCGCTGCGCCACCTACCGCCGCGAGCAATCGTGGCGGTGGCGCAGCTCTTCAATGGTATTCTCCGTACCGGCCATTTTCCCGCGGCTTGGAAACTCGGCCGGGTCATTATGCTGCCCAAGCCGGGGAAAAATATACTGCTGCCAGCCAGTTACAGGCCGATCACATTGCTGCCAACACTGTCAAAAGTGTTCGAACGCCTGTTGTTACCGCACCTGGAACCCCACATTGCACCAAGAGAGGAACAGTTCGGGTTCCGAGCCGAACATTCCACCACGCTCCAGCTCGCCCGTGTCGTGCACCAGCTGACCGCCGCCCTTAACAAGAAGGAGCGGGCCGTCGCTGTGATGCTCGACATGGAAAAAGCGTTCGACCGAGTCTGGCACCCCGGGCTCATATATAAGATAGCCACTTCAACGGCTCCGCGACGGGTGGTGATGGTTATCGCCACCTTCCTTGCCCACCGTCGCTTCCATGTAGCTGTCGAGGACGCTACATCTTCGGAACGACCAATCGAGGCCGGCGTGCCGCAGGGAAGTTGTCTGTCCCCAATCTGCTACAGCAGGTATACGGACGACATCCCTGTGGCAGGCGGGGCCACACTGGCGCTTTACGCCGATGACGCCGCATTTATTACGACATCCCTCAATGCCGCCCATGCAGCCCGCAAAATGCAGCGCGCCCTCGACGCCCTCCCCAAATGGTTGGAGGAGTGGAGGCTTTCGGTCAATGTGGGAAAAACCCAGGCGATTGCCGTCGGTGGTAATGAGATGGCTCCGGCCCCCATTACCATGTTCGGTAACAATATCGCCTGGGCCTCCTCGGTGAAATACCTAGGAGTCACCATCGATCGAAAGCTATCAATGGCCCCTCACGTCGGAAAAGTCGTGACGCAAGTGCGATCCGCTCGAGCTCTCCTGCGCCCCTTACTGTCGTCGCGTTTGCCACTCAGAGCGAAGTTGGGCATCTACAAAACGTATATCCGGTCAAGGCTTACATATGCCGCTCCGGCATGGTACGCCTTGGTCTCGGAGGCGCAGCGTAGGCGACTGCGAGCACAGCAGTCGCTTACGTTGCGAACGATTGTGGATGCCCCTCGCTTTGTTAAGAACGCGACGATAGCCAGGGATTTGCAGATCGAGAGCCTCGAGTCCTTCATCTGCCGCCTTAGTGCCAAGATGTTTTCCCGCGCTGGAGGGTCCTCCTTCCGCCATTTGCGCGATCTGGCGCCCTACCATCGGCGCCCGCCGGACGACCGCGGCCCACCTGAGAAGCCCTACCCGCGGGACTTGACCCCCGCGGAATACACAAGACCATCAAGACGCTGCGGACTCTGGCTGATGGACGCTGCCAGGAGTACCCCTGACAGCTGACCTCGCCGAGCCGCAACAACCCGACAATGAAGACCAAGCCCCCGCTGGCTCGAGACCGCCCAGCGGACGTCCTCTCCCTCGCGGGATGGGATTACGCCGCTGGGGTCCTGGACTCGCTAGCGGGGTGAAGCCCCCCCCGGACCAGACACCCCGGACAGACACCCAAGCCCCCGCTGGCTCGAGACCGCCCAGCGGACGTCCTCTCCCTCGCGGGATGGGATTACTGCCGCTGGGGTCTGGACTCGCCAGCGGGGTGAAGCCCCCCCTGGACCAAGGCCTAGAAGGCCACCCTAAAGGACCCGCCTGTATTCACAGGCGGCGAAACGATACCGCTGAAGTGGCAATCTGCCAGAACAGCTTTCCCCCGACTCCCTGCGGGAGTCGTGAGAAACCCCTCTAGGTGCGGCAGTCTTGGCTCTGGCATGGCTCGATGCACATGGTGTACGTGGCTAGCTTATCTAAGACGCTCTGGATAATTAATTTGATGTTCAATTAATTATTATTCATTAATTATCAAATTGCTGTGCGATTTATAATTAATTTCCAAAATTCATCAATTCTAATAAATGGTCTTGGGGCCTTATTACGATTGATGTTTTAGGGATTACCTATTTTCTAACCATTTCCTGTAAATAATCATAACTATCATTATTAAATTGGTTATAAAATTCGCTACCTAAGATATTTCATTTACAATGTCTCCCCCTCTCCCTACATCAGAAGTGGGATCGGACCCACCTCTGCTTGATCAAGCTGATGCACCCCCTACCATGTCTCAGCAGATGTCTATTTTTTCAAGTTGCATGGAAGCCATTTTTCAAAAACTATTAGATAATATGAACCCACGCCAGTACCCAACCTTGAATACCAAGTTGGTACCCTTTGACCCCGACGAACCCGAATCGGATATTACCGATTGGTGCACTTTAAGCGAATTAATTATTAATGAAAGAAAACTTGTGGGCGTTGATTTAATAATCGCTCTTACGCACGCCCTTAAAGGTCAGGCCGCTGCCTGTCTAACAAAATTAAAACCAGAAAATCTTTCCTGGGTCATTATTAAAGATATTCTAATCTCAAAATTTTCAAAGCCCATGATGATACAAGATCATTTTGATAGAATAATAAAGTTTCGCCTTGGTAACAAGGATACTCCAGCTGAAGCGGGGATGCGTCTTTGGCAACTTATAGAGAAAATACCTGATGCTAATTTTCCTGAATCTGTCACAACGGGGTTTGCCATTACCATTTTGTCGCAGTGCGACGACAAAATTCGTCGTGAGCTAAATTCAGTGGTTATTAATAATAAGCACCAACTCTTCCGAACCCTACGAGGTTTCAATCTCAAACGAGCCAATGAAGACCCTATTTCTGCTGAATCCGAACAGAAGAAATCTCGTAATAACAACTTAAGGGTAGTTGCCATTTTTGCGGGAAAATTGGACACCGTGGCATCGAATGTCGGATCAGACAACGTGCTAATAATTCCTCCTCATATATGAAACCAGACTCTACAAGGACTGCAACTTCGTGCTACATTTGCCACGACTCCGGCCACATAGCTACCTCCTGCCCCAAGCAGTACTCGAAGAAAGAAGACGGCACTCCTAGCAACAAGCAAGTCAACCTGTGCTCCAAGGCGGCTCGCGGTACCTTGGAGACTAGTGGTATGATGTTATCTTTCATTTTTGATTCTGGTTCAGAATGTAGTCTTGTAAAACAAAGCACAAGCAAAATTCTAAAAGGTGAGCGGTTTCATGAACAAGTGATTTTAAAAGGTATCGGTAGCAATAATATAATTTGTTCAGTGCAAATAAAATGTTCAGCCCGTATTCAAAATATCCCGCTAGATATTATCTTTCATGTGTTACCGGATGATTGCTTAAGCGAACAAATTTTATTAGGACGTGACATATTAGAAAACGGATTAACGATACAATTGGATAAAAATACGGTTAATTTTTCTAACACAAAAATTAATAACTTTTGTTCCAAGCGCGAGGAAAGTTCTGATTTGCAATCTATTGATACAGATTTAACGGGTTCTGATAAAGATAAGTTGGTTAGTATTTTAAATAAATATTCTAGTAATTTCATTGATAAATTGCCAATAATACGAGCCCAAACTGGCGAGATGAAAATAGATTTAATTGATCCGAATAGAATTGTCCATAGGCGTCCGTATCGATTAGCTCCTTCTGAATTAGAAGTCGTGAATGAAAAAGTAAAGGAACTACTAGATGCCAATATTATTAGAGAAAGTTCCTCCCAATTCGCAAGTCCCATTTTATTAGTAAAAAAAAGGATGGTACTGATCGTATGTGTGTCGATTATCGTGAATTAAATAGGAACACTCGTCCTGACAGCTATCCGCTACCCCTTATTAGCGATCAAATCAACAAATTACATGGAGCTAAATACTTTTCGAGTATAGATATGGCTTCAGGCTTTCATCAGATAAGAGTTCACGAGGACTCTATCGATAAAACTGCATTTGTCACTCCTACTGGACAGTACGAGTATTTGACTATGCCATTTGGATTGCGGAATGCGCCACAGGTTTTTCAAAGAGCTATCAATAGCTCTCTTAAGAAGCTTGATGATGATAAAATTCTCGTCTACATGGATGACGTACTTTCTGCATCGGCAACTATTGAGGAAGGCTTAGCCAGACTAGACAAATTGCTTATGACCCTCTCAAAAGCAGGATTTTCTTTTAACTTTAAAAAATGCTCATTCATGAAAACTAGGATTGAGTATTTAGGATTTGTCATATCTTCTGGAGAAGTTAGACCAAATCCCCAAAAAATAGAAGCTTTGAAAAAGTTACCGACCCCTAGTACGGTAACGCAAGTGAGACAGTTGATTGGTCTAGCTTCTTACTTTCGACAATTTATTCCTGATTTTTCTAAATTACTAAAACCCCTTTATCCCTTGACCGCTTTAGGCAAAGGCAAAATTACATGGACTTCAGACCATGATAAAATTCTAAAGACTATTATTGCTCATCTAACTACTGAACCTGTTTTGAAGATATTCGATCCTTTATTACAGATTGAACTCCATACCGACGCCAGCAGCGAAGGCTACGGGGCAGTACTTATCCAAAAAGGTAACAATTTGCCTCATGTAGTAGCTTATTTCGGTCACAGGACAACGGATGCAGAAAGTCTTTACCATTCATATGAGCTTGAAACTCTGGCCGTAGTAAAGGCTGTAGAGCACTTTCGGCACTTTCTTTATGGACGTAAATTCACAGTTTCTACTGACTGCAATTCTTTAAAAGCTTCTCATTCAAAACGAGACTTGACACCAAGAGTGCATAGGTGGTGGGCTGTCTTGCAATCCTATGACTTTGATATAGTTTATAAAGAAGGTAAAAATATGGCTCATGCTGATTTTCTCTCCCGGAACTTTACTGATGAAAGCCTATGTCCAAAAACTATTCGAGAACCCAAAATAGTTAACTTTTCGGAATTAGAAAAAGGATGGCTGCTAGTAGAGCAACAGCGTGATCCTGAAATTTTAGACATAGTATCCAAATTACGATCTGACCATTACCCACTTGAGATGTCGCACACATACGACATAAGACAGGGCATTCTTTACCGGAAAATTGAACGGGGTAGAGTTTCTAAATGGCTCCCCATTATTCCTAGGTCTTTAATATGGACTCTGATTGGTCATGTCCATACCGAAATAAAACATCTTGGTTACGAAAAAACACTCGATAAATTGTATGACCTCTACTGGTTCCCAAATATGGCAAAGTTTGTGAAAAAATACGTCGATTCTTGTGTAATATGCAAAGCATCTAAGGGTCCCTCTGGAGCTCAACAAGTTCAGTTGCATCCAATTTCAAAACCAGCAACTCCTTGGCACACTATACATTTAGACTTATCTGGAAAATTAAGTGGTAAAAGCGAACGAAAAGAATATTGCTCTGTTGCAATAGACGGTTTTACTAAATTTGTAATTTTGGAACATACTACGTCTTTAAATTCTTCTCATGCTATAAAGGCAGTGCAAAATCTAGTTAATCTTTTTGGTGCACCGAAGAGAATAATTGCTGATCGCGGTCGCTCTTATGATCATGTCGAGTTTAAAAAATTCTGTAAAGATCACAACATCGTATTGATCTCATTGCCACGGGATCCAGTAGAGCCAACGGCCAAGTTGAACGCGTAATGCGCACCCTTAAAAGTCTACTAACAATTATAGAGTGTGATTCAGACAGTTCATGGCAAGATCAATTAGGGGAGATTCAATTGGCTCTTAACAGCACACGTTGTAGAGTTACTGGATTCACCCCTATAGAACTGATGTTCGGAATTGAAAGTAATTCTTTGGGTTTATCCAAAATAGCCGTCAACTGTGATGATCTCCATGCAGAAAGATTAGACCTTGATGAAATTAGGTCAAGTGCGTCCGAAAATATAATTAAATTATCTCAAGCAGAGTCATTGCGGTTCAACAGGGGTAAAGCTAGAATAAAACCATTTTCAATCGGTGATTACGTGTTTGTCAAATCTGAAGAGAGACATCAAACTAAACTAGATCGGAAATATAAGGGCCCGTTCCAAATTGTTGCTATTTTAGACAATGATCGATACGAATTAAAGCACGTTAATGGATCTAATAGAATCTTTAAATATTCCCATGAAAATCTAAGAGAGGTGCCTCGTGGCTCATCTGCATTTTTGGATGTCATAGAAAATTGTTCTGATGATGACGTGTCTGATGCTTCTGAAACGGAAACTGCTGGTTCTAGTACTTTGACCGCGGTGAGTAACAATAATCATCATACCACTAATTCTCGCGCTGAACTTATCGATATCGATGACTCCATGTCAATACCTTCCGAGCCAACCCACATTGTAGTGCAGGCTGATGTACATAGGATAAAATGATTGAATTATTGTAAAATGCTAAATAAAAAAAAAAGGTACGTCAAGTAAGAAAAAAAATTAAAGAATGTTAAAAATAAAAAAAAAGTATGTACAGAATTTGGATGTTAAAAAAAAGGGACGGCATTAAAATATAGTGAAAAGAAAAAAAAATATAATTGCAAAAACAAGAGATCCAGCAACTTGTCTGAAGGGTCTACAAAGACTGGTCCAGAGTTTACGCCTGAAGGGTCTACAAAGACTGGTCCAGAGTTTACACCTGAAGGGTCTACAAAGACTGGTCCAGGGTTTACGTCTGAAGGGTCTACAAAGACCGGTCCAGAGATTACTCCTGTAGGGTCTGCAAAGACCGGTCCAGGATTTATGCATGTAGGGTCAAAAAAAAAAGACCGGTCCAATCTGCAGGGGTTCAATAACCCGGTCCAGAGATTTTCCTTATAATATCTAAGTTCTGTCAGGATAATCGAACTATATGTCTGTTACAGATACCTGAACTGTACGCGCACGAGGACGTTCGCACGTCAGCATGGCCGTGTCGGCGACGTCGTCGTACGCATTGATTTAAGATGATTAATTGTAAGTGAACGAGCCATGACACGAATAATTAAAATAAAGAGCAAAAATAATTAATTTAATGTAGTATGAAAATTGTCAATTAAAACTACGAACCGGAAGTCGAGTAGTACGAATTAATTAATTCACAGGAAATAGTAAGATAATTCAATCTAATTTACCAACAGGAAGTAGTGTAATATTTGTTTTAATTTAACCGCAGGAAGTAGTCCAATATTTGATTTAATCACAGGAAATTGTTTAATATTTCGTTTAATATATTCGCCGGATGTAGTTCCATATTTCCAGTAATTTGTTCGCCGGATATAACCTAATATTTAAATTAATTCAGTCGCCGGATGTAGTCTGATTTTCGATTCTATTTAAAAGCCGGATGTAGCCTAATATTACTTTTAATAAATTCACCGGAAGCCTGCTAATATTTGATTTATTTAATTCGAATTATTGCAGCGGAAGTCAAAGGATAATTTCATTTAATCCATCCACCGGAAGTCTACCGATATTTCTATTAAATTAACTCGCAGGAAGACTGCCCCACCACTCGGTTCGCTGTGGTACTGGTATAAAAGCTTTCGTCCGACTGTGGTGCGGCAGTCTTGGCGGCATTAGACAGTCGTCGACCGCCGCAGAGAGCGGACCTCCGAACAAATAATATCGTCGAGGAAAACTCAAGCGCTCGGGCCTTTCTACAGATCCAGCTCGAAGACAACAGTGTAGCCACCTGAATCCACCGGCTCCGAGGAACCACGTGGTTCGACCCTGGGTGTGGTCTCCGGTCTGCCACCAGCGGCTAGCCCCGGGGACCTAACGCAGGGCGAACTACGTGCCTCGCAGTACGGACCAGGCCGCGCTTACGGGAGACGCTAAAAATGCCTCCACCACCACCACCAGCTGCAGTCCCGCCCAGCAGGCGGGCAACGCGCCCACAGCCACCCATACGCCGGCGCGTTTTCGAGCGCTCCAGAGGCGCAGCCCAGGCCGCTCTCAGCCGCATTCTTGCTGCTGACCAGGCCCGGCTTGCGCCCCTGCAGCCGTCGACATCCCGGGCGGCGATATCGCCCGCAACCTCGCTCCCCGACCTGGGAGGCGAGGAGTTCTTCTCGGGCAGCCCCCTGCCCGAGACACCGATTCCATCACCGACACCAACACCTGCCGCTGAACGGTCGATGCCGCCAATCGGCATCCCGCTTACCACCACGCCGCAACCGCAACCACAGCGAGCCAAGGCGCCCCGCCTTGTGGCTCCCGCTGCAACGGCTACCATCCGGCCGGAGCGGTTCCTCTCTCCACCGCAGGCGCAAGCGAAGCGCGCCCTGCCACACTCAACGCCGTCACCCAGGCCCCTGCCGCCGTCCCCAATGGACACAGGGGTCTCATTTGCTGCCGTAGCAGCCAGCCCGCTTCCGGCCCCACGGACCACGACCCCGCCTGCTGCCTCAACCAGCGCGAAGGCGACTGCGCCCTCGCCGACACCACGGACAACCAGGTACCCCCCACTTATCGTAGAAGTGCTACCCGACTGGCCTACGCATTTCAAGAAGCTGCGGGGACTGCTGGGTCACGCGCCCAACGGACGCGCCTTCGGCAAAGGCGTACGCTTCATGCCGAAGAGCGGGGACGAGTATCGCGTGATCCAGCGATACCTCACACAACTGGAGAAGGAGACCAGGATATCCTGGTTCTCCTACTCCCTCCCAGCCGAACGCAGTGCCAAAGTGGCAATACGAGGTCTGCCGGCCAACACAGAGCCGGCGGACATCGAAGCAGACCTCCGCACAATAGGCTTCGAGCCGGAATATGTGCGACCAATACGGGCACGCCAGGGCAGATCTGGCTGCCTTTACTATGCCCAGCTCCAGCGCACGCCGAACCTTACCCCGGCAATATTTGAGGTCACAGAGCTCCTCAATATGCCGGGGGTAAAAATTGAGGCCTGGCGCGGAAAACGCGGCCCAGCGCAGTGCCACCGCTGCCAGCAGTTCCGGCACTCCTCGCACAACTGCCACAGACCTCTGGCCTGTGTCCGTTGTGGCGAGGAACACCTTGCCCGGGACTGCCAACGCCCAATAGAAGCTCCACCCACCTGTGCAAACTGCGGCGGTGCCCACACCGCTAACAGCGTCGCCTGCCCGGTATTCCGGAAGGAAACCCGGAACAAGCAGGCCGGCACTGTGGCGCGCTCCACAACCGCCGCAACAGCAGCCACCACAACAACACGCCATCGCGAAGCGGACGCTCCGGCCTCGCTGATGGCTGCAGCCAATCCCCCGCCACCCGTCGAGCCTCACGCTCCGGAGGGCCAGCCTCCCAGGAAGAAGACCAAGAAAAGAAGATCCCGGCGAAAGAAGCCCAAAACTACTGCTCTTCCGCCACCACAACAACAACCACCACCGACGACAACCACTGCTCAATCCAGTGTCCCGTCCGCGGGGCCCGTGGTCGCTGCTCCCTCCGGGGGGACAAAGGCGAAGCGGGCAACACCGTACCCGGCGTCGTCCGAGCCGTCACAGGCCCGGAGAGTCGGGGTGGACGCGGTAATCACTAAGGCCATAGGCGCTCTAAGCGAGGTGCTAATGGCCATTCAGGAGGGACGGGACCCAGTCCCCGTCATCCTGCAATGCGTATCTGATTTATGCCACTATGGGGAGTAATCAGATGCGCATTGCCTACTGGAACGCCGACGGGCTGTCCCCCATGAAGGCCCGGCTCCTGAGGACGCTTCTCGCAGATCGTAAGGTCGATATCGGCTTGATCTGCGAGACGCACCTCAGGAGCCACACCAAACTTAGAGTCCCCGGCTTTTCTGCGTACCGGGCCGACCACGTCTCTCCAATGGGCAATGCCTACCGCGGGCTGTTGGTGCTCGTGCGGAGAGGAGTCATCCACCAACCACTCCCAGTCCCATCGCTACAGACCTCCCACGCCCTAGGCGTGGAGATCTGTATCAATGGAAACCCCATCCGTGTGTTTGCATATTACAGACCGCCCGGCGGCCGCCTCGCCGTGTCCGATATCCATGCGTTGCTGGATGCGGACACGCCGACGGTGATCGCGGGTGACTTTAATTGCAAACACACAGCATGGAACTCCAGCCGCACCTGCCCGGAAGGTAGACGGCTGTTCGACGACGCCGAAAGAAACGGATACGAAGTACTGGGCCCAGAGGTGCCCACTTACTATCCCCACAGGATTACCCATCTCCCGGACGTCATCGACCTAGCTGCTCACCGCGGACTCCCAGCCGCCCCGTCGATTGACGTCCTAGACGACCACTTGCGGTCAGACCACCAACCGGTGCTTCTCACAATTAACGCAAGCCTGATACAACTACCTCCACCGAAGCCTCGCTACCGCCAGGACTGGCGAAAATTCGCTAATGTCCTGAACGAGACCTGCCGACGCAACCCGAACATGGACAGCCACTCTGAAATTGACGCCCTTGCCGAGGACCTCAGCGCTGTGATCACAACAGCGCTTCGAGAGTCCCGGCTTGACGCAGCTGCACCACCACAGCGCCAGCCAACCCCGCCGCACATCTCCTCTCTTATACAAGAGAAGAGACGGTTGCGGCGGAGCTGGCAACGCACCCGCTGCCCCACCATCAAGTCGCGGCTCAACTCACTGGCAGCCAGGATCTCGGAAGAGCTGGAAACAGCCGCAACCGAGTCCTGGCTGTCCACCATTGAGAGAACGGGCGACGACTGGACAGGCATTCATCGCCTCTGTCGCCAAGTCACTAGAAAGCCGCCCCCCGTCCGACCGCTCCGCGCCGACGACGGAACCCCCCGTTATCGGCCGGAGGACCGCGCCGAAATCTTCGCGTCCCATTTAGAAACCCAGTTTCGGCCTAACCCTCCAACAGACGACCTCGGACACTCGCAAGAAAACCGCGTCCTGAGTTTTCTCAGGACGTACTTCGAGCAGCCAATGGAGACATCAGAAGACCCAGTGTTTTTCTCCCCGGGTCAGGTTCAGCGGATGATCCGGCGGACCAAGCTGCGGAAAGCACCCGGCCCGGACGGAATTACCAATGAAGCGCTGCGCCACCTACCGCCGCGAGCAATCGTGGCGGTGGCGCAGCTCTTCAATGGTATTCTCCGTACCGGCCATTTTCCCGCGGCTTGGAAACTCGGCCGGGTCATTATGCTGCCCAAGCCGGGGAAAAATATACTGCTGCCAGCCAGTTACAGGCCGATAACATTGCTGCCAACACTGTCAAAAGTGTTCGAACGCCTGTTGTTACCGCACCTGGAACCCCACATTGCACCAAGAGAGGAACAGTTCGGGTTCCGAGCCGAACATTCCACCACGCTCCAGCTCGCCCGTGTCGTGCACCAGCTGACCGCCGCCCTTAACAAGAAGGAGCGGGCCGTCGCTGTGATGCTCGACATGGAAAAAGCGTTCGACCGAGTCTGGCACCCCGGGCTCATATATAAGATAGCCACTTCAACGGCTCCGCGACGGGTGGTGATGGTTATCGCCACCTTCCTTGCCCACCGTCGCTTCTATGTAGCTGTCGAGGACGCTACATCTTCGGAACGACCAATCGAGGCCGGCGTGCCGCAGGGAAGTTGTCTGTCCCCAATCTGCTACAGCAGGTATACGGACGACATCCCTGTGGCAGGCGGGGCCACACTGGCGCTTTACGCCGATGACGCCGCATTTATTACGACATCCCTCAATGCCGCCCATGCAGCCCGCAAAATGCAGCGCGCCCTCGACGCCCTCCCCAAATGGTTGGAGGAGTGGAGGCTTTCGGTCAATGTGGGAAAAACCCAGGCGATTGCCGTCGGTGGTAATGAGATGGCTCCGGCCCCCATTACCATGTTCGGTAACAATATCGCCTGGGCCTCCTCGGTGAAATACCTAGGAGTCACCATCGATCGAAAGCTATCAATGGCCCCTCACGTCGGAAAAGTCGTGACGCAAGTGCGATCCGCTCGAGCTCTCCTGCGCCCCTTACTGTCGTCGCGTTTGCCACTCAGAGCGAAGTTGGGCATCTACAAAACGTATATCCGGTCAAGGCTTACATATGCCGCTCCGGCATGGTACGCCTTGGTCTCGGAGGCGCAGCGTAGGCGACTGCGAGCACAGCAGTCGCTTACGTTGCGAACGATTGTGGATGCCCCTCGCTTTGTTAAGAACGCGACGATAGCCAGGGATTTGCAGATCGAGAGCCTCGAGTCCTTCATCTGCCGCCTTAGTGCCAAGATGTTTTCCCGCGCTGGAGGGTCCTCCTTCCGCCATTTGCGCGATCTGGCGCCCTACCATCGGCGCCCGCCGGACGACCGCGGCCCACCTGAGAAGCCCTACCCGCGGGACTTGACCCCCGCGGATACACAAGACCATCAAGACGCTGCGGACTCTGGCTGATGGACGCTGCCAGGAGTACCCCTGACAGCTGACCTCGCCGAGCCGCAACAAACCGACCACGAAGACCAAGCCCCCGCTGGCTCGAGACCGCTCAGCGGACGTCCTCTCCCTCGCGGGATGGGATCACGCCGCTGGGGTCCGGACTCGCTAGCGGGGTGAAGCCCCCCCCGGACCAGACACCCCGGACAGACACCCAAGCCCCCGCTGGCTCGAGACCGCCCAGCGGACGTCCTCTCCCTCGCGGGATGGGATTATGCCGCTGGGGTCTGGACTCGCCAGCGGGGTGAAGCCCCCCCTGGACCAAGGCCTAGAAGGCCACCCTAAAGACCCGCCTGTATTCACAGGCGGCGAAACGATACCGCTGAAGTGGCAATCCGCCAGAACAGCTTTCCCCCGACTCCCTGCGGGAGTCGTGAGAAACCCCTCTAGGTGCGGCAGTCTTGGCTCTGGCATGGCTCGATGCACATGGTGTACGTGGCTAGCTTATCTAAGACGCTCTGGATAATTAATTTGATGTTGAATTAATTATTATTCATTAATTATCAAATTGCTGTGCGATTTATAATTAATTTCCAAAATTCATCAATTCTAATAAATGGTCTTGGGGCCTTATTACGATTGATGTTTTAGGGATTACCTATTTTCTAACCATTTCCTGTAAATAATCATAACTATAATTATTAAATTGGTTATAAAATTCGCTACCTAAGATATTTCATTTACAATGTCTCCCCCTCTCCCTACATGTACAATAGAATAGAAACTGATTGATAAATAAAATAAAAACTGTTAGAATTACCTTCTTTTTTATAGTTTTTAGATATACACTTAAAACGAACCATCATTTTGAGTAGTTATCTAAGTTCTTGAATGTAGAATTAATTTAATGAATGCACGATCACTGCACTGCTAGAATTATTTTCACAAATGAATAAAAGCCGATAGTCAGCATAATGTTCCCGGCGCGTGTAAGTCGAAAGATAAGGTTACTGCATACTGTACGGAATTGAGTTCGTGTTATAAATTACAAGTTGAGCGCAAGTACAAGGTTACATTTTTAGTATTTACAATCGAATAATTAATACGATATGTGTTTCTTACACGTAAACTATTATTGTTTTATAAAATAATTTTGTTCTTTTATGTATGAAAGACAAATCAACCTCAAATTACAAATTATTTTCCTATTTTGAGTGTTATAATAGAGAAGTGGGGGATAATAAAAATATTTTGATTCAATAGAGGTAGGTAATGACTTTCAAATTATACATCAACTCATAGTAACCTTGCCACTTGTTATAAGTGCATTAAAAATGTTGCAGTACCTGCACAAATATCAACTACGAATTTGTATAAATACTAACAAGAAAGCTCGTAAACATTTTGACATATTAACCAGCTTGGTTGAGATATACAAATATGCATATAAAATATTGGTTAACTAACACAGTGAAAACTGTCCTTTAGTAACGTACGGTAACACACAGAAATCATTTTGCTTACCAATTACTTCCAGGCTCACTCGCACATTCAAACATTACCTGCTAACGCAGCGAGAACGGGTATTCTCATTTTGTCACCGTACACTTTAAGCCAAAGAATAATTAATATTTAGGTGAAAGACATTTGCCAAATGAGGTACCTATATGGTTGATGTACTTATCAACCACAATTTTTAATTACCAAAAAAAGCTTTCTACAATAAAACAAATAACCTTTTAAACCGTTTTCTTTGCTTTGAAGTGTACATAACGTATTCTTCATTGCGGATGGCGTCCATGTACACTATCCTAAATAGTAAAATATCTGATTGTCACAATATGTTACCATCAGGCGGACCGTAAGCTTGTTTGCCGCTATAAAAATATATGGTTT
This sequence comes from Marasmia exigua, assembly GCA_019059595.1. Lineage (NCBI taxonomy): Eukaryota > Metazoa > Arthropoda > Insecta > Lepidoptera > Crambidae > Marasmia > Marasmia exigua. The sequence continues at coordinate 106,914 of JADPWL010003265.1, forward strand.
AGTAACTTTCAGACAATTACACATACACACATTATTAAATTATCATTTCAAGGAACTATAATTGTTATAAAATTTTTAGAATTCGATTCATTTTGTGTGGGATAAGTAAATAAAATAAATAAATAGATGCATAACCGACATGGCGTTTATAAATGTACCTATTTCAACTAAAATTTAAACTCCATTGGTTTACTGGTAGAGAATGTCTAGATGGCGGTGATTTTAATTATAGTTACGTAAATTTGTTGATTTGTGTTAATTGGATGAACCATCATGTAAATAAATAAAATATTTTAAAGCAGGCAAAACCACGCGCGGTGCGTAGTGTTCCCACATTATTTACCGCGGCAGTACCTAAATATTAAATCGCTGACGAGCGATTACTTAAAGCTAGAACTTTAAAGATAAAGATAAAAAAATCTTTATTCAATTTAGGTCCACACAGAACACTTATGAATGTCAAAATAGTACATATTTTCTACCGCTGGTTCGGAATGTCGATTTCTACTGAGAAGACACCAGCAAGAAACTCAGTAGTTACTCTTTTCAAATATTGATGATGTTACAGAGTTTCAATTAAGAAGAGAGAAAAAAATACACTTATGAAAGTTAATAGACTACTATGAATAACAACTCAAAAGATTAATGAATTAACATGACCAAGAATCCTTATCATTTAAATAGTCTTGTACACTATAGTAACCTTTCTTCATTAGGCAGGTTTTAATATGGGACTTAAACTTATCCAGTGATAGGTTAATGACATTTTGTGGTAGCTTATTAAATATCTTAATACTTAAGCCAACAAACCCGTTGTCATCCCGTTCCTTAATGAGTTGGCTGTTGTCCTCCCTCAATTCTTTTATTTCTTCAAGAGCCCATTTCAATTTTAATTCAAGTTCTTGAGTAGTGGCCTTGCGAGTCATTTTCATAGGGTATACTCCTCTACCCGACATATCTGGAAATATTTATAGATAGGCGTACAACAAAATGTTTAAACCGGTCTTGATAAGTATTTTTCTATCTCACAATATGGGTAATGGGGAACACAGTTTTTAAAAAGGAAACTGTAGGTAATAATAAATAAGGATATTGAAGATTTTAATATATACCTATACTAAAGAATAGAAACAAAGAAACAAAGAAAGTAGGTCACCTATGTTGAAAGTTGGAGTAATTGATATGATGGTTCTATGATATTACTTTCACTACCAGGCCAAATTATCCCATATCACACACCAATGCAAAAGACAAAAGATGGTAAATGTTGCTGTTGGTGTCAGTGGCCAGATGTCATCATCGTCCACTTTGCTTAATAACAAGCAAAGGGAGACCCAAAATCCGGCTTATGTTGTGGAATTTAACGAATCTATTAATTAGATATGTCTTATTCCGTTTAGTGCCTTGTGAGGTGTTGGTTTTGTGTTGTGATTGCAATGCAAGGTATGATGATATGAGGCAAGGTGACCGCACATAGATATAAGTATTATTTAACTTAGTGTCAACAACAAAGTAACCTCCAAATCAATGTTTTAATTATATTTATTTGATTTAAATAAATGATATAATGATTTGATAACGTTCTATTATTTCGATAGAAAATCAAAGAAACAATACTCCCCAGGTTTATCCGTTTGTGGTTCAAATTTGTAGCACGTAACGAATTACTTATCTTATTATATATCTCTCGAATTACTTACCTTTCGGTAAGTAATTCGAGATACTTGTTTGTTTCAATATTGCTGGTTGGCAATATTTGAATGTGTGCAAGTGACTTACAGTTTTAATGTGTGATTGAAAATGTTTCTACAACATGTGCGGATAAAGAATGGGATCAGAAATGGCGGCGCATCTATTCACTTCTCGCTCGCACACTATTTGCGTCTATACTCGCACTCGTGGGGTGCGCGTCAATTATAATGAGCGTCAATTATATAGATCACCATTATTTTCTGTGATCAATATCTGATCATCCACGCTACGTGATATTTATTCTCCGAGGAAAACAGCAAGCTGAGATAATTTTCGTGAGTTTATTTTTTATTATCTTTTATATCAACTATTTGGTTTGGGCGGCTGCGTCAATGTTTATTTGTTTTGACAGGCATTTACTCCAGATAAATGTCGCGGTCTTCGCACATCAGACTAATCTTCTAGTAAGTACATGTTGTTATAAGAATGTTTTTTCTTTTGCAGGTCTGCTTCAACTTCTGAATCCCGGAAGAGAGTTTTCGCTGAGGAGCTTTACGTGTCCGAGTCGGAGTATAGCTCGGGTGTAGAAGATCCATGGTAAATATAATTTTGTCAAATTCTTAAAAACTAAACACTGGATAATTGAGGTATTATCAAATAATTACCTTAGTTTAGTTACTAACATATTGTTGTTTTTGTTACAGCCCGCCGATAAAGCAACGTAAAGCCAGTAAAAAGGCCAACGAGGAGAAGTCGAAGCCGATTAGAAAGTCGAAGTACGTATGTTTCCTCATCACAATATTTTAAACATGTAACTAAGAAGATTTGTTAATTAATCAATCTTATAGTGTATAGCTGAAATTCATTTTGAGAGCTGGATCTCACTGCACCTGTTATTTGTACTATTGTAATCTGTAAGGTGTAGATATTACCCCGGGTTGGGCTGTTAAAATTCTAAAGATAAACGCTATACTTCTTGCCTGTCTTTTTATCATAGTGTGTGATGGTATAACTAGTCTATCATTGTGTGGTTTCTCCTTGTTTATTCAAGATTTTTTTATGCTAGAGGCGGGCAAACGAGCAAGCGGATCACCTGATGGATAGTAATCACCGCCGCACATGAAAATCTGCGAGATCGGAGAGGTCGCTGATGCGTTGCCGGCCTTTCAGAAAGATTTTAATTTAAATCATAATGTCTATCATTAATTTACAGGAGCAGCAAGTTGAAGGCGAACAAAAACGCCAACGTCTTCGAGGAGTTGTTCGGAGACGCAGCCGAACCTACACCGCCGCCGCCACAACCAAAGTTGTGGTCGTCTATATCTCGGCGTGTAGCGGGCGGCATCAGTCGACGGTCGATACTGCAGACGGGCGGTGAATTTTTCGTGGACCTTCGAGTATTCGATACGTCGACTATTGTTGATCTGGACTCGCGGGACCGCTCCGACAAGTGGAGCGGTTGTTTGCGGATTCGCCTCACCCCGGAGGATCCGCTGTGGTCCACAATAAAGACTATATATTTAAAGACAGTAGTCGGCTGTTCCAGGGTGAGGCGACATTTTACTCCGATAGTAAGAAATAGTTTTACTAAACTATTTATTATTATCGATTAATAAATTTAAGTAAGTGAAATAAAAAAATTATGTTAACAATTTTTTTTTGTTTAGCAAGTAGCTCACATAATCATGTAGGTAGTTAATGTAACTTAGTAACAAGCACAATGGCTACATTGAGAACAATTTTTTGTTCCGTATGTCAAGCATCTATAATTAAAAAAGAATTTCCGGGACACTTGCGAAGCCTTGCCCACAAAAATAATACATTAATTAATTATGATGATGGAATTGAGACTGTTAATTCAGCTTTTAGAGGTCGTATAGTATCATATCGAATAACCCCCGACTGTGAATTCACTTCCAGCGGTGAGAAGTTGGCGATTACTTCACCTACTCACTTCATGCATTGTGTTTCGTCTAAGTTACGGAAAGTGCTTGATTTGGCTATCGCGTCTCATATTAATATAAAGGTGAACTTTGAATTATTTGTCAAAGTTATTTTACCTAAAGACGATACGATGGAAATAAAATCATTTGCTACGGAAAATATTCCCATATTTTCGAACTATTCTTTTGACATCTTATTAGATAGTATTTCAGGATTATTATGTAAAAAAATAGATGGATTTCAAGAAAAGGGGAGCGGGTGGTCTCTTTTGGATATACTTTATCTCGAATCTTATATAAACAAATATTCACCGCTCAGAGGTTCTAGCTATTTAGAATTGCCAAAAAAAATTAAACCAAAAAAGGCTTGCTTGAATATCAGAAACGAAGATGAATATTGTTTTGCTTGGAAAGTATTGAGTGCTTTATATCCAAAGGTTAAAAACGCCAGTCGAGTACAATCATATCCACACTTTAGCGATGTTTTTAATCTTGAAAACATGCATATTCCAGTTTCATTCAAAGACATTAAAACATTTGAGAAAAATAATAATGACATTAGCGTAAATGTTTATGGCTTAGACTACAAACGAAACATTGTTGGGCCAGACATTATTAAAAAAGAAAAATCACATCAATATGCTTCTGTTAGAAAATGGTATGAAATCACATTATTGTCTAATAAAAGATTTAACGAGATTAGTTCGAAGTCAGATTACAAAGCACCATGGAAAGTTGCACTTTGTGATCAATGTTTATTGTTTTTTAAATCAAAACAAGATCATGATAAACATATTTGTGGGGGTATTGTTATGTTATTACCAGAAATTGGCAGTAAAATGCAATTCAAAAATTATCAATGTATGCAAAATGTTCCGTTCGTTATTTACGCTGATTTTGAGTCAATTTTGCAGCCATGTAATGAGAGCAAAGGCGCGCACACATTAAAAACACAAAAACATCTACCGGCGGCGTTTGCTTATTACATTGTTTGTAATTATGATAATTCACTTAACCGATTAGTGACCTATCGAGGGACTGATTCTGCGTCACAGTTCGCAAATCAATTGGAAAAAGATATGAAGCGTATTTATAGTGTTATTAAATCAGCATCTGAAAATCCGGTTCCAATAATTTATAGCGATGAAGAACGATCTAGTTTTGAAAGGCAGAGTACTGTTATTTATGCGCTAATTTGCTGATAGGAGATAAAGTGCGGGACCACTGTCACTTCACAGGAAAATATCGTGGTGCCTGTCACTCTTACTGCAATATTCAATTTAAAATACCTTCGTTTATACCAGTATTCTTTCATAATTTATCGGGTTACGACTGCCATTTATTCATTCGTGAACTAAGTAGTTTTCCGGGTGAAATTAAAGCTTCCCAAAAACAAAGAGAATTACATATCCTGCACCAAGTTTATTCAATTTTCAACTAATAACTTTATTGCAGTGCGGTTTGTTGATTCCTTCAAATTTTTAGGGACAAGTATCGAACAATTAGCTAAAAATCTACAACAAATTGACTTTATACATTTACGTGCTTATTGTAACAATGATAATGAATTATTGTTGTTAAGTAGAAAGGGAGTGTACCCATTACATATCAAACTGGAAGGTATATGAAGAGGAGAACTTACCTTCCATAGACAAGTTTTATAATAATCTCTCTAATGAAGCTATAAGTCAGTCTGATTACGAACATGCAAAAAAGGTGTGGAAATGTTTTGATATAAAGAACTTAGGACAGTATACTCATCTATATGTAAAGAGCGATGTATTGATATTAAGTGATATATTTGAAAAGTTTCGAAAAACATGTAAAGTTAACTACAACTTAGATCCTGCTTTTTATCTCACTGCGCCAAGTCTCAGCTTCGACGCTATATTACTAAAGACAAAAGTAAAATTGGACTTGCTTTCAGATTTAGAAATGATTAGAATGATACAAAAGGGAATTCGTGGGGGTATTTGTCTGTGTTCTAAAAGATATGCTAAATCAAATAACCAATATCAGCCTGACTACGACCCCTCGCTACCAAACAATTTTTTAATTTATATGGATTGTAATAATCTATATGGTTTTGCAATGTGTAGTTTTCTGCCATACGCAGATTTTAAATTTCTGAGTAGTAGGGAATGTGAACAACTTGTTATCACTAACATTCCCAATGACAGTGATTATGGTTATATTTTTGAAGTTGACTTATTTATATATTTTTTGCGCACAAAATTATACACCTCCAGTTGCAAAAAATATAAAATTAATTCCTAATCTATTTCATAAATATAACTATGTCATCCATTATGCTCATTTAAAAACCTGTCTACAACATGGATTACACCTCAAAAATATCCATAAAGGAATATCATACAAACAAAGCCCTTATTTAAAAGAATACATCGATTTAAATACACATTTGCGTCAAAGCACCGACTCCGCGTTTGAACAAGATTTTTTTAAATTATTGAACAATAGCATATTCGGAAAAACTCTCGAAGATGCTGAGCGTAGAGTAGACGTAAAGCTAGTCACAAAGTGAAGAGATGAGCGAAATAAAACCAATAAATTTCATTCGGCAGAACAGCTCATATCTCGTCCTAACTTTCATAGTGCATCAATATTTTGATGAAAATTTGGTGGCTGTCCAACTAAAACGAGAAAAAGTAGTTTTAAACAAACCTATATACATAGGATTTACAGTCTTAGAACTTTCCAAAAATCATATGTACGATTTTCATTATTCGGTTATGAAAAGGCACTACCAACACAATCTGTCTTTGTGCTATACTGAAACCGATAGCCTTTTGTATTCAATACAGACGAATGATTTTTACTCAGACTTGAAACAACACTTTTTATCTTACTTTGATACAAGCAACTACAAAAAAGATAATCGTTTTGATAACATTCCTAAAAACAAAAAAAAATCCCGGTTTGTTTAAAGACGAGTTGGGAGAATATTTTGTTAGAATTTGTCGGATTACGCTCTAAACTTTACAGCATTAAAACGAGCAATAGTGAGATAAATAAAGCAAAAGGAGTTAAAAAAAATTTTACCAAAAAAACTACGGTTTTCTAGTTATGTAAATGTATTGTCAACGGGTGATGAGATACGGTTTACGGTTTACAGTTTAAGACATTTATTTCTCAAAAAGAATACATTATTCACTTATATGAGAAAACAAGATTATGTGGGTATATAATAATAAAAAGCCATGCTCTTAGTGCGCGGCGCGCGCACATTCCAAAGCGTTAAAGTATTCTGTAATTGAGCGCGACATTTAAAAACTCCAATGTTTACATTTCGTTCTTTCACATCATATGATAAATATTTTTACATAGTATCATTTTAACATTAAAATAGCATCTACATGAAACAATTTTGAAAACATATTATAATTATAATTACATTAATATTGAATTTTAAAATAAAAAAGTTACAAATCATACTAAGCACATAAGTAGTCTTGAGTTCGCAACTTAACCGCGTCAAAGGCAATGGACTCAAATACGTATCGCTTAGCAATGGACAACATTTCATATTTTTAACATGTCCATATTGTTTTTTTATATGAAAATAGACATAAAATGAACAGACCCATATTTTTTCTTTTTCCAAAATTTGTCCATTTTCATGCATAAAATAATTATTGAAATTCTTTTTATTCTAAATAGACGTAAACGCCAAATGACGTCATCGGACGGCTGAATACAGTGATATACCTTTGCTTATCATTGTTTTGATAAAAAAAAGGTACTACTGTCAAAGGTAAATAATACTAGTGTCAACATTGTCAACGTCATTCATACATTCAACGTTGACAAGTTGTCTTTTTTTATTACAGTTACATGTCATGGGTTTGGCATTTCGTAAATTTAAAACTAATGTGCTAAGCAAAGAAATATTTTACATTCTGCCGTCCGATGACGTCATCTTACGTTTTTTAGTTTTTATTTTTTTTCTCAGTAAATAAGCAATATAAAAAATTAATAAATATATATTCGAGCAGCGGAAAAGTAAACAAAGAATTGGAATTTTTCGTTTCAGAGCTTAACAATTTTGAAATGTTGTCCATTGCTATCAAGTGTGTGTGATAGACATTTTACGGCTTGGTTTGATTTTTTTGACAATCATTTTAATAAATACCTAGCATGCATTAGGTTTTTAAAAATAATAACAATAATAAACATTAAAATAAAATTCATTTACAACAATTAATTAATTTGAACAGATTAGATAAAATTAGTTATATGATTGATTTCAGTAAATACCTATGTTTACTGGTAACAATTTAATAATTATTTTTAAATAATTAATAGCTGTATAATTATTTTTTTACTATTAATACTTAATTTAACTAAATTCAGCGTAGTCGCTTAATAACTTGAAGGAATTTATTTGTTTAATAGTAAGTGGCAATTTGTTGTATAATTGGGCTCCCTCGTACATAATATTTTTTTTACCATAGTTGGTTCGTGGTGCTCGGAGTATAATAGCAGCGTTTTACCTACCAATAAAACGCTTATTAAAATACTTACCTTATTCGAAGCTTAATTATATTGAGATAGGCACTTCCTTTTTCCGCTTTTATTTCCCTCTTTTTCTACCGTATATCGCCGTCCCTCTCGCACTTTTCCCGCCACCGTCCCCACCAGGCAGTGTCCTGCTGTTTAATGCAGCGGACTTTTTGGTTCATTGTGTAAGCCAGGCAGAGATAAACTTTAAGCTTCGAATAAGGTATGTATTTTAATAAGCGTTTTATTGGTAGGTAAAACGCTGCTATTAAATAACTGTACCGTTATTCGAAGCTTAATTATATTGAGACTTGTTTGTTATCGCCTGGTGGTTGAGGTGGACGTCAATGTGAATTGAATAATCATGGATGCGTTTAATAGATTAAACATATTATGTTGGTAACTGATACATGTTTATTTATTATACATTCATTTAATAATAACATTAAACACTTGTGAATAGAGTTTTTAATTAGTCCTATAACCTGTAGATACAAGGAAGGAATCAGTAAAAAACATTTTACAATTTATAATTATAAAATCACACATACACTTAGGTATTTCTATATTGCAAGAGAGACATTTCTGTGACAACTAATATAAATAATCATAATAGATCAAACGGGATGGAATAGATCAGTTATACTAGTTGTTGGCGATGCTGATACAACCTGACGTTTGTAGTATTTAGTAAAAGTATTTATGGATTTCCTCTAGCAAGGATTTCTTCCATAGATACATTATTACACCAATTTTTGGAAGTCACTGCGGACCGAATACTTCCGGGAGCTGCTATAATATTGGCATCTTGTAGAATAGTTTTAATCCATCCTGCTATTATGGCCCGTGAGGCAGCTTTAGGTTGGCCTCTAATAGATACAAATAATCTGTTACATTTAGCCAGCTTTCGCCTATTTTGAAGTTAAGAGATTACACGATTAATCCAGTAGACAGGATTGCGATTATGATTATCTCGATTAGAGAGTAACTTAAAACCCGACTGTCTATATTTTTCAGAATCTGTTTTGGAACCGAAAGTGGGCCAAAATATAATAAAATCGTCATTTTTAGCGCAATGATTACAGTCAATGTAACGTGAGATCGTGTATACGTCTCCCTGAACATAGGACAAGCAAAATTGCTGCGTGTCTTGAAACTTGAAAGTAGTTATTCTCGTCTATCGTATACTTATTCAAATAGGATGCCAAGACATCAATATTCCATTTAGGAGGTTTGTGAGCAATAGGCCTTTTTAACGACATGGCTTTCAAAATATGTTTCACAAGAGGATGGCTACTAATCCTCTCAGCAATGTTTACATCACATAAGTTTGAAACAACTGACTTGTGTAGTAAAACAGAGTTATATGATAGTTTGTGAACTAGCTACAAATCAGCTAAAAATTTTGCGACTTCTGAGACGTCCGGTCTCTTATAATTTACATTATTTCGCTCAGCCCATTCCTGCCAACGACGCCAGGCTACTTGGTAAGTTCTTTGTGTAGAAGGTCGCCAGGAAGATTTCAACAAGCCTAACTGTTCTTGGCTCCAGCCTGCTAAACTCTCAGACCACCCCCACATAGCCAACTCTCCATCGTCATTTTGTGGACTTGAGGTGGGGGGGAGGTTTGTGGTCGTGTCGATCAATGCTTGCTCGAGGTTTCTCAACGAGTATGGAGCTGCTATCGCCCTGGACTTGAGGTCTGCCCTCCAAAACACCTTGTCCCAGCGAGGTAATATCAGAAGATAGGTGCCTGTTGCTCGGTTGAGATGATTCAACACTTTTGGGATCAGATAAGGGGGCGGAAAGACCCAAGCTAAAATGTAGTGCCATGGCCTTGATAAAGCGTCGTGAAACAGCGCCTGCTTATCTGAGAGATCTATCGACACATAATTGTCTACTACATGTGCAGTTGCCGAAGCAAATAGATCGATTACTAGGGTACCGAATTTCTTAAACATTTTCTCGACGCAATGCGCTACAAGGTGCCATTCCGGTGTGACACGGTTGCGGGACAGATGGTCGGCATGGTAGTTGTATTTTCCTGGCATATAAAAAGGATTTAACTGAATGTCACATTCTTCTAATATTTTAAAAATGTCAAATATTATATTCATATTATAGATGGATCTCGTTCCACCCTCGTTACGAATATAACGACCACAGTTTTGTTATCGCACTGTAACAAAACAGTGCTGTGTCGTAAAAAAAAAATGATAATGTGTTTGTAACACTTTTAAAACGGCTATCAACTCTTTTTGGTTACAATGCAATGGCTGTTCTTTATCAGACCACTGTCCCGAAATTTTCATATTGTCGAATTGTGCGCCCCAAGCCACATCTGAAGCATCAGTTACCAGGAAATGTGTTGGGGCAGCGACGTGAATCGGAGTTGGCAGATGACAATGCTTATACCACCATTTTAACTCACTGATGTGATGTTGTGATAGTGAATGACAATTCAGATCTCTCCTTTTTACTAATGATATGAGACGGACCAATAGATGTCTGTGATTTAGTCGACTTTTAGAAACTGCTAGGCTAGCAAAATTTAACATGCCGATCAAACTTTGCAGCTCATGTAAAGAAACACTGTTCTGTCTAAGAATATTGGATATTCTTGCTAATATGGATTTAATTTTCTGTATCGGTAAGGTTTTCTCATTCAGCCAAGGGTCCCATATTAAGCCCAGATACTCTAGAATAGTTTGAGGAGTCAAAATAGACTTTTCAAAGTTTATTTGCCATCCCAGGTATTGGAGTTGATTTACTAGCAATTGAACATGGTAAATCAACGTGTCTCGGTCTTGGTCAGCCAAGAAAAAATAATCTAAATAGACTACAACGCGTATGCCTTGATTCCTGAGCATCTGAGCAATATTGTCCATAAAAATAATAAATAATAACACCCAATTAAAGTGTGAACTCGCCGACCTACATGCTCAGCTCACTGATGTACTCGTTCAGCGGCAACAACTAGTTGACACGGTCAGCCACTTTGACCAATGTAGTGAAACCTATGAAAAGGCTCTGCAGCGCATCCAGGAACTCGAGGTGGAACTACGGGACTCCAACAGACTCATCCAACAATATGAGGAGGACAAAATGTGTCAGGAGGCTTTACACACCCACAGCCTATACGAGGAGTTGATCGGGTCTCCGGCTGGACAGGGGGTCACCCAGACTCACAGCCTAAGTTTGAGAAATGATAGGGTAGAAATAAATAGTAAAACTAAATTAAAAAAATATATTAAAATAAACAATTACATAAAGAAGACAGAAAAATTAATTAGAAGAAAAAAATGCCAGCAAAAGAATCTACAATTACGAAAACAGCGTGTAGATTTAGTTGATAGCCTAGAAGTATATAGTAAAAAGTTAGATGAGAGTAGGTATAGGTATGAAACCGAAACACAGGAGCTACAGGCGGAAATCTCGCGGCTACACCGGTCTTTGGAACATATGACCGGCAATTACAACTCTGCCCAGGCTCAAATAAGCGAACACATCCTCGCTACAAACAAATATATAGATCAGTGCAGCTGTCACTTGGTGGTGGGCCACTCTGACCAGCACCAGGTAGGGAACGAGCCGCAGCTTCAAGAAGAACCTGAAGAAGATAGATCTAACTTTATATTGCCATTGCCATTGCCATCAACAACATTATTAACCAATGATGTAATAATATTATCAGATAAAATTGGAGTTGGTTATGGACCTCTTTTGAATAAAAACTGTGTGTGTAATGTGACCAATTATTGTATGCCTGATGCTTCCCTAGAGCAAATAATAGACAGGGCCAAAAGCTGTAACATAAGTAAGGAGACAATAATCATATTAATGATTGGAAATGCCTCAAATATCAATAAAAGAAATATTATTCAGGGGTTCACAACCCTTTCAGGGCTTGATGTGAAAAAAATTATCTTGTGTGCGTTTCCCTTTTCTAGGTACTACACTCCTAGCCAAAATAAAAGTATTCATTTGTTGAATACATTATTATATAACTTGACATATAGTCATAGTGACAAGTTTGTGTTTTTTGACACAAATAAATTTATTGATAATAAGTTTATTCTGACTGGCAAAACTTTTTATTTGCCAAATAAAATTAAAAATGAATTAGCTACTCTGTTAGCGTTTAATATTAAAAACCTGGTTACTCAGAGTTTGGAAGTGATTCCAAGTAATTTAAATTACAATATGAGACAATAGAGGAGTCCTCTAGCAAATCAAGAACAAAAGGAAACCCTAGTCGTCTGAACCTTATACATCAGAATATCCAGGGTTTGTCTGGCAAAGAACTAGAATTAGAGTTATTCTTAAATGAAATGAATATCCATATTTTATGTATTACAGAACACTGGTTAAGACAACATGAATTAATTATCAATATAGATAACTATAGCGTCAGTAGTTCGTTCACGAGAAAGTTGGCAATCAGAGGCGGGTCAATTATTTTATTGAATAATACAATTAAATTTAAAGAACGTAAAGATATTGTCTCACTCTCAGTTGAGCGAACTATTGAGTTAGCGTGTGCAGAGCTGGAGCGGCATGTCATTGTCTGTGTGTATAGGCCCCCAAATGGGAATTTTACCATGTTTGAATCCATTATGGAAGAAGTTTTGAGCAAAATATGTTCATCTAATAAAAAAGTAGTTGTTTGTGGAGATTTTAATATCAACATTTTAGATAACTCACCGAACGCTGTTAGGTTTCTGAATCTCTTTAAATCATTTAATTTACATCATCTTTTCAACGAACCCACGCGAGTCACACCCACCTCAGCTACTTGTTTAGATAACATATTTTGTAACTGTGAAGTTATGGACAAGTCCATAATAAATTTTATCAATTCTGACCATAGTGGTCAAATGACTGTGTTTGAGCACCGTCATGCCCCTTCTTCATATAGTTTTGTATGTAGACCAATCACTGAAAACCGTATAAATAAATTTAAAGAAACTATCTCACAAAAGTTGTCTACATTGTCCTATAATGAAGGAAATGTAAACCAACATTATGATAAATTATTTAATGTCGTTGAAAAAGAATTTAATGGTATCTTTACCAAAAGAACCATTAAAACAAATACCTCTAAAACCAAATTCAGTGACTGGGCCACTACAGGTATTTATAAAAGTAGAAAGAGGTTATTTGAATTGTATGATATTAAGGCCAACTCTAATGACCCAACGACATTAGAATATGTTAAGAAATATTCAAAGCTATTTAAAAAAGTATGCGCAGTGGCCAAATCAAATTACTTTAAAAATAAGATAATGAAAGCTAGTAATAAAAGTAAAGCTACATGGAAAATTATAAATAAAGAGACTTGCAAAAACAAAACACAACACAGCAAGCTCTCTCTTAAAATTGATGGTAAATCTATTGATACAGACTCTGAAGTGGCAAACACATTTGAGTCATTCTTTTCAAACATTCCAGTCACTACCACTAAAACATTAAATTCGAGCCCGCATCTCGCTGCTTCTCTCATCAAGTCGCATGTAGATGAGTGCACCACATCTTTTAGATTTAGTCATGTAAACTCAGAGATTATTCTTAAAACATTAAAAGATTTAAATATTAAAAAGACTGAGGATGCATGGGGAATTTCGATAGATATAATAAAAAATATAATACAATCTATCGCACCCCACTTAGCTATAATATTTAACGAATGTGTTGACGAGGGTCAATTTCCAAATAAGATGAAAATTAGTAAAATCATACCTTTATTCAAATCTGGAGAAAGGAGTGACCCGTCTAACTTTAGGCCAATATCCATATTGCCAGCACTCAGTAAAATATTCGAAAAAATTATATTTACTCAACTTTTATCTCATTTTAATATTAATAAATTACTGCATGAAAAACAGTTTGGATTTACTAAAGGAAAATCCACTACTGATGCAGGAGTGGCTCTTATCAAACATGTTTTTGATGCGTGGGAGAAAAAGCAGGATGCAATAGGTGTTTTCTGTGATTTGTCGAAAGCATTTGATTGCGTTAATCATGAAACACTATTGATGAAGTTACGGCATTACGGTGTATTGAATAACGCACTTGATATGATTAAATCTTATTTGTCTGATAGGATTCAAAGGGTTAATGTTAATGGAATCGACTCTTCTGGCGCTCCTCTATTAATGGGAGTGCCCCAAGGCTCAATATTGGGGCCTTTGTTGTTCTTAATATACGTAAATGACCTTCCATACTTTACGAAAGATCTATGTGAGATAGTGTTATTTGCTGACGACACTTCCTTGATTTTTAAGGTTGATAGATATAAAAAATCAACTGACGACGTAAATGATACTCTCTCACAGGTATTGCAATGGTTTACGACCAACAATTTACTTCTTAACTCAAAGAAAACTAAATGTGTAAAATTCACCATGCCAAATGTAAGGCAGGTCGATACAAGTATTAAGATGAACAATGAATCTATTCAAATCATTAATTCCACCGTTTTTCTCGGTATAACTATAGATGCGAAATTGCAGTGGAGTCCCCATATTGCTGCCTTGGCAGGAAGACTAAGTTCCGCTGCATATGCAGTAAGAAAAATTAGGCGTCTGACTGATATCGAAACGGCAAGACTGGTCTATTTCAGCTATTTCCACAGTGTGATGTCATATGGTCTACTGTTGTGGGGGTCTGCTGCTGACATACAAACTATTTTTGTATTACAGAAAAGGGCCATCCGCGCTATATACAGCCTTAGATCACGTGACTCACTTAGGGAAATATTTAAAGAAATAAATATTTTAACCGTGGCTTCCCAATTTATCCTCGACTGCATTATGTATGTACGTAAGAACTTGCACACTTTTCCAAAAAAGTCCGATAGTCATAGTCTTAACACCAGAAATAAACATAGGCTTGCCGTCCCGGTCCTCAGACTTCATAAAATCGGTAATTCGTTTGTTGGCTTAAGTATTAAGATATTTAATAAGCTACCACAAAATGTCATTAACCTATCACTGGATAAGTTTAAGTCCCATATTAAAACCTGCCTAATGAAGAAAGGTTACTATAGTGTACAAGACTATTTAAATGATAAGGATTCTTGGTCATGTTAATTCATTAATCTTTTGAGTTGTTATTCATAGTAGTCTATTAACTTTCATAATTGTATTTTTTTCTCTCTTCTCAATTGAAACTCTGTAACATCATCAATATTTGAAAAGAGTAACTACTGAGTTTCTTGCTGGTGTCTTCTCAGTAGAAATAGACATTCCGAACCAGCGGTAGATAATATGTACTATTTTGACATTCATAAGTGTTCTGTGTGGACCTAAATTGAATAAAGAATTTTTTATCTTTATCTTATCTTTAATACAATTAGTAAGTGATGCGAACATTTTGGGTGCTGAACTGAGACCAAAGGAAGGACTGGCAAGTCATCTCTAATAATTCTTTGTTATATATGAGTCTGAGGAACTTGCGATGACCTTGAGCGACTGGTAAGTGAAAGTAGCTTGCGAAAGGTCAATTTTACAGAGCCAGTCTCTATCTTGGAGAAAATCTGGTACGCGCTGCACACTCAAAAGACGAAATTTGCTTTTATATACAAAATGATTGAGCGCTTTCAAATTAAAAATTGGTCTCTGACTGCCATCGCTCTTTGGTACCAGGGACATAGTCGAAACAAAGCTAGGAGAAGGCTTAACCGTTTCAAGTATACCCTCTATTTTCATTTTATTTATAGAAGCGGTCATACTCTCAGATACAGGTGTGTTACCGGCTTTTGTTTTTAAATTTGGCATGATCAGTGGAGGTTTTTCGACGAAAGGTATGCGATACCCTCGAATAACTTTATTAATAAAGTTTCAGGTGCATCATGTTCTTTCCATTGATTATAATAATGTTCCAACCCACCCGCTTTAAAAGGTTTATCATGTCCAAAATCGTTTCTTTTTGGGTACTGATTTGACGACCTATTGAATAATTCCTCTTTCAATAAGGTTTATTGATGTCATCGTACCTGGACTGGTATCCGGTACGAGATCGAAATGTATTTTTACTTCCATGACTTACCGGCTTATTGTTATTAGCTTTTTGTCCTTGCGTAGGACGGTGCTGGTAATGGCCACATCCCTGCGAGGGAGTGCAAGACTGCCAATTGCAGTTATAACTGTGGCTGTTTCGTCCATGAGCGTTTAAACCCTGCGAGGGTATGCTTCGAGGTACCAACCCCTGCGAGGGGTGGGAGTTAGGTTTGTTTGCCGCTTGCGAAGCGGTTGTAGTATAGGTAGCTTAAGCACTTGTGTTACAGATATCAGACAATAGAGGAACACAAATATATACTTAAATACATTGTTACACCCAGATACTGAACAAATACAAGTGTTCATCGCACGAATGTTTGTCCAGAGTGGGGATCGAACCCACGACCTTTGGCGTGAGAGGCAGGGTCACTACCGATTGCGCCATCTGGTCAGTCTAGTCTATCAATGGATCACGAATCGCATTGGTTATGTCATCCCTTCTCATTAGAATGGATTCGGCTCTGTGACCACAAACGATCTGCAAAAAATCTGAAGAAACCTGTAAATCACTGTTTTGGAATAACTCGGTGACCTTAGCGTCAAGGTCGTCAAACTTGATTTGATCACACGATTTACCCCATATTAACAATTTTCGGAGGGTAGTTTCCAAAACCTCTTTTTGTTTCAGTATTCCAAAAGTCAAGGCCGCGTAAGATTTCGGCATAAGCTAAATGTCGCAAATTATTCCAATTCGACAAAACCGGGTGCAAAATTATAGTTCTTTTGCGTCTCAGCATAACGAACTTCGAACCACTCGTCTTTCTCAAAATGTTGAATGTCCTTGAGGGTATTCAAATAATTGACGGGAGCTTTGGGAACCGATGGGTCTTTTATTTTAGTAGCTAAATTAAACTTAAAAGGCTTTGTCTTCACTATCTGACATAGCGTTATACAATATTCTACTTACATTATCATCAACTAACGATGAATGATCTAAATTTTCAGCATAAATTTGATTATTAGAACAATGTTGAGAATTTTGTTTTTGGGTTAACTGATCACGTAATTCACTAAAAGCATTAAATAGTGTGTCTAACCTTTCATCATTGCGATTACGTTTGCCGCCCTTTCCCTTGCGTCGGCGGCGGCGGCAATCACGACGAGATATTTTCTTCTTATCTTGAAAACTAGATGTCGAATCACTTGTTGAAGAAGAGCTCGAACTCGAACTGCTGGAACTAGTAGACCGACTTCGTTTCTTTCGCGAAGACTCATTGTTACCCGAATTATTTTCGGGTACTACGTTATCGTCGGCCATCTAAAATATTTAAATTATAGACACAAAACAACACAATCACGTTAATTATCACACGACATCGGTAGAGTTAATAAAAAAAATATATTGAAGGTAGATAAAGCTTTGTACACAATTGTAATGTACGCGAACGGTAACACCGTTATAAACAGTTAGGGACTTACTTACCTCGGGTTTGCGCCACGAGATCAATTTATTGTTTCAAATATTTGTATTATAATAACAGTTACTCGTAAGTAAAATTATGGTCGTTTACCAGCACTAGGTGTACTTCGTTCAGAACGACCTTTTCTTGCGGAAAAAATTTACGCCAATGAACCAAAAAGTCCGCTGCATTAAACAACAGGACACTGCCTGGTGGGGACGGTGGCGGGAAAAGTGCGAGAGGGACGGCGATATACGGTAGAAAAAGAGGGAAATAAAAGCGGAAAAAGGAAGTGCCTATCTCAATATAATTAAGCTTCGAATAACGGTACAGTTATTTAATATTATTTGAATAATAGAATAGAATAGAATAGAATAGAAAATATTTATTCAGCAACAACTTAAAACTATTTGCTCGCCTACTGACTCGTTTTTGGGTTGAAATCTTTTTTGTAAATTTTGTGCTAATATTTTTTTGTTTATAATTTTATGAACTAACATACATGTGTTATATTTGTAGCTTTGTGAGATAGTCATAAGATGTGTTTCCTTGTAGATTTTTGCTGTTGGTGTGAGGTAGTCATAGTGGAAGAGTAATTTTATAATCTTATTTTGTGATCTTTGTAGGGTTCCCAAGTGCACCTTAGCAGCACTACCCCATCCCAACTAATATTATAAATGCGAAAGTAACTCTGTCTGTCTGTCTGTCTGTCTGTCTGTCTGTCTGTTACGCTTTCCCGCTTAAACCTCGCAACCGATTTTGATGAAATTTGGTACAGACAATCTTTAGACCCTGAGACAGAACATAGGCTACTTTTTATTTCGAAAAAAAGGGAAGAAGGGGTTGAAATAGAGGTTGAAAGTTTGTATGGGATTTCTTAATCTTAAAAGATAAAACCATGAAACTTTATATTTAAGCACTTGATAAGAAATCATTAAACATTTGTTCTAGCATTTTTGAAATTTCGACCAGCTAAGGGGTGAAATAAGGGTTGAAAGTTAGTATGCAAGTTCGTCAAATATCACGTCATAAGAAACAAAAAATCGTTTGTTCTAGCATTTTGAAATTTTTACCAGTTTGGGGGTGAAATAGGGGTTGATATAATAAGATAAGACCATGAATCTTGCTACGTAGGTCTCAAAGAATGTGCAGAATTTTTCTACAAACGGCATTCCCGAAATTCGAACGGAACGGATTCGGAACTGGAACTACAAAGCCAAACTTTTTGTATACGAAATCTTAATCACTGAACCTAGGAACATGTAATTTAGAAGTTTTGGGTGTATCAAGTTACAAAAAAGTTCGCTTTTGAAGTTTAAATTCCTTTTAACGAATACTCTGCATCGCCGCCGCTGCCGTCGGTCGTCGTCGCGCACATTCGCCGAAGTGTGGCGGCATCTGCGGCAGGCAACGGCGCGGCGCTGTCGTGTGGTGGGGGAGCGCACGAATCTAACTATGCCTACCCGAACGGGCAGACACGTGAGGGCAGACGTCGTTGTCGGACGCATGCGATTAGAGAAATTTGCGCTATAGAGAATTACATTTTTCGATCCAGTAAAATTATTTTTTTTTGTTTCGTATAAATTTTTTATTAATTAGGTCCTGTAAATTAATTTTGTACATACTTGATATTTCTTTTAGTTCATAGTTAAAAGTAGGTAAGATAGTTTCCGTTACTTTAAAAAAATCCGATTTGCTTTTATTTCCTTTTTTTAATTAATCTAAGAGGTCGTAGTAGGTGTAAAACTAACCTAAGCTACTAACCTCCTACTTTTTTATGCATTGGTTGTAAATAAATATTCATAATTTAATTTCTTAGTTACTTTTTTTCCATTTAAACGTGACGGACGATGTGTTTAATTGACATCGCCGTGGGATGAGCGCATCATTTTTACCGAGTAGGTGCTTATTAAAGGTTTTTTTTTAATATAATAAATCTTAATCTGTACATCTGTTTTGTTCGATTCATTTCATTTTTGTTTTTCTACGATGCCTCGCAAACGAAAGTCCAATTTAGCTAATAGCTCTAGCAGAGCTCGGGCTGCTAAGCTTGCTAGATCACTGGAATCAGAAGAGGATTCACAGATCCGTCGGACTTTAGATGCCGAGCGTCACGCGGCTCAAAGAGCTGCTGAGACCCCTCAGCAGACCCAAGCTCGCCAAGTCATTGATGCCGAGCGTCACGCGGCTCAAAGAGCTGCTGAGACCTCTCAGCAGACCCAAGCTCGCCAGATCATTGATGCCGAGCGTCACGCGGCTCAAAGAGCTGCTGAGACCCCTCAGCAGACCCAAGCTCGCCAAGTCATTGATGCCGAGCGTCACGCGGCTCAAAGAGCTGCTGAGACCTCTCAGCAGACCCAAGCTCGCCAGATCATTGATGCCGAGCGTCACGCGGCTCAAAGAGCTGCTGAGACCCCTCAGCAGACCCAAGCTCGCCAAGTCATTGATGCCAAGGGTCACGCGGCTCAAAGAGCTGCTGAGACCTCTCAGCAGACCCAAGCTCGCCAGGTCATTGATGCCGAGCGTCACGCGGCTCAAAGAGCTGCTGAGACCCCTCAGCAGACCCAAGCTCGCCAAGTCATTGATGCCGAGCGTCACGCGGCTCAAAGAGCTGCTGAGACCTCTCAGCAGACTCAAGCTCGCCAGGTCATTGATGCCGAGCGTCACGCGGCTCAAAGAGCTGCTGAGACCTCTCAACAGACCCAAGCTCGCCACGTCATTGATGCCGAGCGTCACGCGGCTCAAAGAGCTGCTGAGACCCCTCAGCAGACCCAAGCTCGCCAAGTCATTGATGCCGAGCGTCACGCGGCTCAAAGAGCTGCTGAGACCTCTCAGCAGACCCAAGCTCGCCAGGTCATTGATGCCGAGCGTCACGCGGCTCAAAGAGCTGCTGAGACCCCTCAGCAGACCCAAGCTCGCCAAGTCATTGATGCCGAGCGTCACGCGGCTCAAAGAGCTGCTGAGACCTCTCAGCAGACTCAAGCTCGCCAGGTCATTGATGCCGAGCGTCACGCGGCTCAAAGAGCTGCTGAGACCTCTCAACAGACCCAAGCTCGCCACGTCATTGATGCCGAGCGTCACGCGGCTCAAAGAGCTGCTGAGACCTCTCAGCAGACCCAAGCTCGCCAAATCTTAGATGCTGAGCGTCAAGCTTCGTACATAGCCGCAGAGACCTCCGAAGAAACACGTAGACGACGTTTAATTAATTCCGAGCGGCAAGCAGAAAGGAGACGTACGTTTACAATGAATACGTGGGAGGCATTTGCCGATGCTGCTTTTGATTATGATCCGTTAATTGATTACTTTAATCATCGATTAGTCCTCATAGGTAGAATGGCCAATAAATGCAGACACTGTGATGCACTCAAGTGGAAGGAAGAGACCCCAGGTATGTGCTGTTCTGGAGGCAAAGTATCAGTACCAACGCTTGGTGACCCCGAGGAGCCACTCAAATCCTTACTTCTATATGACAGCAATGAATCTCGGCGATTTTTAAACAGAATAAGAAAGTACAATTCTTGCTTTCAGATGACATCATTTGGTGTGGGTAATGAGGTCATCATGCCTGGATTCTCACCCACATTTACGGTACAAGGGCAAGTTTATCATAGGATTGGTTCTTTGCTTCCCACAAACAATGATCAACCAAAATTTCTACAGATTTATTTTATGGGAGACGAAAACAGCGAGGTTGACCGCAGATGTCAAAATATTGAAGGAGTTGAGAGGAACATTGTTTTAAAAATTCAAAGAATGTTGCACGAACATAATAACCTCATTAACACCTTCAAAACAGCCTTAGAAAGAATGCCAGGGGAAAATTACAAATTAGTAATACACCCAGATCGTACGCCAAGCGGGGAACATGAAAGACGTTATAATGCACCCTTAATAAACGAAGTCGCCGCCATGGTGTGTGGTGAACAGTTCGCATCGCGTGATATTGTTTTACAAACCCGTGACAATACATTGACCAGGGTGCCGGACACACACAAGTTTTATGACGCATTACAATACCCGCTTATGTTTAGCAAGGGGCAAGAGGGGTACCATTTTCAAATTCCACAAGTCAATCCAGTGACCAAGCTCCCCTTGCCCAACAAAAAAGTATCGAGCATGGACTTTTATGCCTATCATATGATGATACGCGAAGACGATTTTAACGTAATACAACGATGCAAACAGCTCGCTAACCAGTTTTATGTTGATATGTACGTGAAGGTTGAAAGCGAAAGATTGCGATACATATCTTTAAATCAAACAAAACTAAGAGCCGAAAATTATATTCATCTCCAAGATGCTGTATCGAATGATGCCAACGTGAACCCTAATAATATAGGTAAAATGGTGATTCTGCCCTCTTCGTTTGTGAACAGTCCCCGATACTTACACGAGTATACTCAAGACGCATTTGCCTATGTGCGTACGTATGGTCGACCTGATTTATTTGTAACCTTCACCTGCAATCCATCTTGGTCTGAAATAGTTGACGAATTAATGCCAGGTCAAAGCGCCAACGATAGGCACGATGTCATTGCCAGAGTGTTTAGGTTAAAAGTTAAAAAGCTTATGACTGTAATTACTAAAGGAAGGGTTTTTGGAGAAGTGCAATGCTTTATGTATTCCATTGAGTGGCAGAAGCGAGGACTCCCACATGCCCACATTTTGCTTTGGTTAAAAGATAAATTGCGACCTGACCAAATCGATAAAATTATAAGCGCTGAAATACCAGATCCTAACAATGACAAGGCACTTTATGATATTGTTATGAAAAACATGATCCATGGTCCATGCGGGGCTGAAAACCCTCAGTGCCCGTGCATGAAAGACCGTAAATGTACAAAAAAATTTCCTCGCAACCTACTGAAAGAGACTCTCCATAATGAGAACGGCTACCCGATGTATCGTAGAAGAGCACCAGAAGACGGAGGCCGGACGGCATCTGTTAAACTCCGAAATGGTAGTCAAGTTTCTGTCGACAATAGTTGGGTAGTACCATATTCGCCTGTCCTATTAAAAACTTTTAACGCCCATATAAATGTAGAAGCTTGCGGTTCCGTACGTGCAATCAAATACATCTGCAAATATATTAATAAAGGCAGCGATCAAGCTATTTTTAATTTCAGAAGCTCAGAGTCCTCAAACCCAGTAGACGAAGTACAAACGTTTCAGTCTGGTCGCTATGTCAGCAGCAACGAAGCTGTATGGCGCCTGTTAGGGTTTCCTTTGCATGAAAGGCATCCTACTGTTACGCACCTCAGTGTGCATCTAGAGAATGGTGAACGAATTTATTTTAATGAAAATAATTTTCACCAGCGAGTGACAACACCACCAAAAACCACTTTGACCGCCTTTTTTGACCTTTGCAGATCAGATGAATTTGCAAAAACACTTTTGTACGTTCAAGTACCTCGGTATTACACGTGGGATGCAGGTAGAAAATGTTGGAAACGCCGAATTCAAGGATCTGCTGTTCTGGATTGGCCTGGCGTTAAATCTGGGGATGCATTAGGACGGGTCTATACTGTCCACGTTAGCAACATTGAATGCTTTTGTTTGAGACTACTGCTACACCACGTGCGTGGGCCAACTTCGTTCAATGATCTCAAGAACTACAACGGTCAAACGTTTGTTACCTTCCGAGAAGCCTGTGAAACTAGAGGATTGTTAGAGAATGACAATCATTGGGACTCGACATTAGAAGAGGCTGCACAATGTAGATCAGCAGCTAAGGTGAGAGATCTTTTTGCCATTCTCATAGCGACGTGTGGTCTTTCAAATCCTCAGATATTATGGGAAAAGTACCAAAATGATATGTCTGACGATATTTTGCACAGACTACAACAAAATAATCCCAATATCACATATAATGATTTAGTATATAACGAGGCGCTAACTAAGATTGAAGACCAAGTGATGGCTATATCTGGGAAGACATTATCAGATTTTGGAATGAACCGGCCACAAAGAATCGGAGAAGTCAGTGGTGATTTAATAAGAGAACTGGACTACAATGTCTCTTCTTTACAGCAACAAATATCAGAGTCAGTTCCTCGATTAAACACGGAACAAAAATTAGTCTTTGATAGTGTTGTGCAAAGAATCTATAATGGTGAGGGTGGATTGTTTTTCTTAGATGCGCCAGGAGGCACTGGAAAAACTTTTTTATTAAATTTACTTTTAGCCCAAATTCGCAAAGACAAAGGAATAGCTGTTGCTGTAGCTTCCTCTGGAATTGCAGCGACGCTGCTCGATGGTGGCCGCACGGCACATTCAGTACTTAAACTCCCATTAAATTTACATCATGAGGAAATTCCAGTGTGTAACATCACAAAAAACAGCGATCGTGGCCGAATGCTACAGCAATGCAAGCTGTTGGTGTGGGATGAGTGCACAATGTCGCATAAAAAAGCGATAGAGGCGCTCAATCGGACTCTGAAAGATATCAGAAGTAACCCGAGTTTAATGGGTGGGATGGTAGTGCTGCTTGCTGGTGATTTTCGACAGACACTACCTGTCATTACTAGAGGCACTCCAGCAGATGAGATAAATGCATGTTTGAAAGCGTCTACATTATGGGTGCATGTAAAAAAATTTTGTCTCACTAAAAACATGCGAGTACAACTACATAATGATACGCAATCGGGGCAATATGCAGCTGCTCTATTGAAAATCGGTGAAGGTCGAATGACTACGGACGCTAACGGCATGATTACATTAAATCAAGAATTTTGTAATGCTGTCCAAAACTTGGAAGATCTTAAAAACAACGTCTATCCCGGTTTAGAATATAACATGAGGAATAGAGAATGGCTGTGTGAAAGGGCAATATTAGCACCGACCAATGAAATCGTGGGAAAGATCAATGAAAGAATGATGTCACATGTGCAAGGCGATATTGTCGAATATTTGTCAGTAGATATTGTCATGGACAGTGAACAGGTGACGTCTTATCCTACCGAGTTTCTAAACTCTTTAGAGCTGTCAGGAGTGCCGTCTCATAAGCTGAGACTGAAAGTTGGGGTTCCAGTTTTATTAATGAGAAATCTCGAAGCGCCGAGACTATGCAACGGGACTCGATTGCAAATTACGCAGCTAGGACGCAATATTATTAGAGCAATTATAATGACAGGTATAGCTAAAGATGAAGAAGTTTTGATTCCACGCGTACCCATGATCCCTACAGATTTACCGTTTCAGTTTAAAAGAATCCAGTTTCCCCTCAAACCAGCCTTCGCAATGACCATTAACAAAGCGCAAGGGCAAACACTTAAAGTAGCAGGTGTCCATTTAGAGAAAAACTGTTTTTCGCATGGCCAACTGTACGTGGCCTGCTCGCGAGTGTCGAGTCCAAACAATCTCCACATTTTAACAAATGATAACAAAACAGCAAACGTTGTGTACAAAAATGTTTTAAATTAGGTCATTTAAAAATATTTTTGTACACAACGTGAGGTAAGAGTCTCTTAGACATAAGGGACCAGGATTGACAAAAACTAATTTCACGCGGGCGAAGCCGCGGGCGGAAGCTAGTACTTCAATAAGGTAGTCAAGATGAGGTTTAACCATGGTATTATAGATTGTGTATCGAGAAGGTTTAGGAAAACAACGTATGGTCCCTCGAAGAGCCCCCATTAGCGAAGTTAATTTTGCCCGAATCTTTCCTATGTGTACTTTCCAAGACAATTGGGTGTCAAGTGTCAGGCCAAGGTATTTTTCAGTATATACTCTATTAAGTGGCTCATTGTTCATAATTAAAGGTGGAAAATCGGATATCTTTTTATTTTTTGCGCAGAGATAAGAGGTAGAAACGTTCTTTTTAGATCGATAAAACATGAAATTTTTACAACAGAACAAAACAAAGTTGCTTTATCAAGAAAAGACGATAAACGATTCATTACAAAAAATAAGATTTGCACTGTATCCTGGGGACATTATAATATTACTGTTTAACTTTAAGTCTTAAGGTGGAAGCTCACGCAATCCTGCTAAACGCTTGCTAAGAGATGGCTCTGTTGTCAGTGAATCGAGAAAATAAATAATTACGACTTCTACAGGACAGTAATTTTAAGTGTAGAGTGATTCGCGACATCTACGTAATAACTGCGATTTTTTGATGTATTTCAACAATTAACAACTAAACCAGAATCGTTACATTGCTGCATCGTAGCTAAATTAATATCAACTTATGTACGTACGTATCGTCCCCACACACACATACAAAGCTGAAGCATGGTTTTTATCGGATAGCTGTTATTCCTGGCTGGCAATAGATGGCGCGCTTAACACTAAAAATATGATGTGGATAGGAATTACGGAATATGTGAATTTCTTCTTCAGATCTATCGAATGGACTACGGATAGGTAGCGATGGTAATCTAGTAGATAACTTAACACACACTGGACTTCGAAATTGAAGTGCGGTTTATTATGCAACTAACGGTCCGCCCTCACTTCGTTTCGGGACGATTTTTTGCCACATAGCGTCTGTAGACCTAATAGAGTAGGCTAGGTGTGCGTAGGTGGGCGACTTCTAATAACTTCATGTAGGTAGGTTCGTGCAGAAGAAGTGGAGTGGTATAAGTCCTTAGGAATGTTAATTAAAAAACAATCAATATAATAAAATCTATATTTGAATCCTTTAAAACCATTTCATTAGTAGGTATGTATAATTTACATGTGATTACATAAATATGCCGATACATAAAATATATTAAAATATAAATACACATAATGCGATTCTACCACCGGATCGGAAAGTTGTTTCTGGACGAGAAGGTCCAACAAGAAACTCACCAGTTACTCTTTAAACGCCATATTTTTATACAATGTTTTATTACACATTATATACAAAGTATACCTTATACCAAGTCAAACAGCTAATAATGCAACACAAAATAATAAGCTAAATATGATTTAAACCAAAGCAGACCAGTCCCCAAAGGTGGCACCTGTTCAAGTATGACATATGTTTCAGCCATCACTTCACTCAACTATAGCAGAGTGAATGTTATGACCAGCCACATAGCACCACAACCTCAGGGACATTTGGGGAGCATGATCATTCGTGAAGTTCCCGTCATATGTTACAAACAAAAGTAAATATTCCAAAACTAGTTAACTGTATGACGAGGTGTACAAATTAGTTGGTGTAGGTAGGTAGGAGGTAGTATCAAGTCAATTTTTAATAATTAATAAAAAATATTTACATCAATTTATATACAATAAAATGCTTCTAAAGTAACTTTGAGTGTTTCTTGAAAATCACCATGCTTGAATGCTATGCATTCTATCCCAAGTGGACTGAAGTATCTGTAAAAAGAAATAAATAATGTAAGAATGTTTGTAACAATAAATTTATATTATTTCAATTTGTTATTAAATATTGTTACCAAACATCTGTCCCCTTTATTACAAAAATGGTCTACAAGGTTTAAAAATGACGCTGTCACTTTTATATAGCTTTCAAATGAAAGTGACAGCATCCATTTTAAACCAAGCCTAACTTTAGACCACGTTTTGTAATAAAGGGGTGTGTGTTTTATAACACATTCTATTATTACTTTGAACTCCCGAATTGGTAAGAATTTTTTTTAAAGTAATAATACGGGTACACACGGAGTTACCCTTATTGGACTTTGTACCGTCCTTATGTCTGAGACACATTTTCAGTGGGATTAAAGTTTTACTTGCAAAAATTAAATAACAATGAAAAATGTATAACAAACAAGTGATTATAACAAAGTTAAACTTACCATCCCAGAAGATGAGTTAAAGTTATGCCCATATGATCTTTTCAGACAGTGATATATGGCACCCCATCAGGGGACATGTGTCCCTTTTCAATGGCGATGGCTCTTTCTTCGGCTCCAGCTTTTATTATCTCCTCTGTCAAGTGTTGTTGCCACACAGATCCCAATTCTTTTTCAATTGAGTGAAACTTATTCGGTGATAAAGTTGGTATATCCATAAGCGCAGTCATCTGGGCTACTTGTGCATAGTAACTGCCACTTGTCACAGCACCCCAAACTAGGGCTTTATTTATGTGATCATCCTTTTCACTAGCTCGCTTCCAGAGCATTCCACACATGGTACATTCAAAAGAGTAAACACTGTGTAATCCATTTTTTGTTTCATCATTCAGTTCAATTTGAGGTTTGGTTAGAGAATAGGTCTTCCTGTAATTGAAAAGCAAAGTTTATTGTTCTGTACATAGTAAAAGAGTAACACATTAAAAAGCTCGATTTGTTTGTCCTTCCAAAGTCCATTGTGAACACCCAGCTCCTCACTTCATCTCAAACAAAACTATCAAAAAAATCAGCAAAATATAGGAAAGTCAATCAAATTGCATATAATACCTAAACAACGATCAGAACAAGTCAGTCAGAAATTCAGACAGAATGAAAAAAAGTTGTTTGAAAAAGTACGAGTAGAGTTGTTTATTTTGCTATCAGAGAAGCTGGCAATTTATCGATAAAAGCATTATTCAAATGAAAATTTATCATCATAGCATAGCATACATTTTATTGGAAAAATACTATTAAATTTTAAATTACAGACTATCACTTTTTAAAAATAATATTATCATAGGTAGTAGAAGTTAAAAGTAGCAAGAAAAGTAAGTTAAATTGGTAGGTATGTACTTACCAAGCTTAACTTTTTATACTTAATTCAATCAATGACCACAAGAGTTACATTTGACTCTTAATTCCAAGTGTTTATCACGAGTTCCCATAACTTTAAGGCCAATACATTACCAATGGAGTCACTATTTATCAATCCACATTGGACTTTATCCTCTAAACTCATCACTTAACATTAGAACATTTAAAACACTGCCGCTTGATTAACACTACGCGACGTAAACAACAAATTGCACAGATGAGTTCCTAACTTTGTACCCTGACGAACTTGATTCAATATCACTCAAAAAAACCGTTCGCTCATAGAAAATTCGTAGCAACATTCGACTCTTAATACAGTAATTTCACTTAAACTAAAAAAATAATTGGTTGTACTTGTACGTATACTTTTGTCCCGGAACCCGAACGGAGCCGAGAGTAGCAGTAGTAGAGTTCCATCCAACTCTGCTGTATTGGCCTACCCGTTGTACTATATATTATATATCAGATAAGTACGGATAGCGCGTGGCTGTTACGTTTCGCGCGAACTGCAGATGTTCATGTTTGTATTTCAATTTCTTTAACAATGCACCTACCAAACCAAGGCTATGAATATCATCGATATTTATTTATTTTAGCGTTGAATGGATTGATGCATACACAGCACTAGTTATCACAAAAAATTTGATTACGTTCCGTTACAGCAAATGGTTTATCATTCCTTAGAAATATATTATAATTAAGTTATTGGAAATAATTATGTATGCACTATTATGACCAATCATTTGTAACAATAAAGTAGGTATTTCTTAAAATTTGATTACTTCACAGTTGAATTTTTTAGTTGAAAAGTTTTGGAAATTAGCGGTAGGTACATTTTGTAAAGCGTAAACAGGATCGCACTTCGGACGATGCCGCGATGCTAGATTGAGTCATAGTTGCCAGGTATGATTTTGTATTTGTCCCCAAATTCCTATCCATAAATATACAGACTAGTTTTCTGGCCCCAGTCTCACGGCGATTTTAGACAGCCAATACCAAGCTAAACTCTGTTTTTTTACTATGCAGACTAAAACTGACAGAGATGGCAATGTGTTATCCCAGTACATTTTTGCTCATTTTGACATATCAATTGTATTTCGTACCTGGATGCGTATATAAATTGCATGTTCGTTTCATGTACACTCACTTCACAATATTTCTCTTATGGAACCAATGAAAAAAAAGGAAATTAAAAAAAAGAAAGACTAAATTTTACCAAGAATTTCAGGAAAAGTACCTTCTGGCAACCCAGTAAAGGAGCAATCTAAAATCCCGAAATAATTTCAAGTTGAAGAAATTGGTGCTATAGAAATATGGCAACGACGCGTAAGAGCGGCAACGTCGCTAATACATAATGCCATGCCTCGATGGCGCAGCAGGTAGACAGACGGTCGCACTTAAAAGCCTCTATTATTTCTTATCAATGTAAAGTCAAAGTGTGTGACCTTTTTTGCATTTTGTGTTTTATTATAGCAATAAAAAAATACAATTTTTAATATATTATGAATATAAATTAACAAATCGCTAAAATATCATGCATATTTTTATTGCAGTTCAGCGCCATCTGTTCGATAGCCAGTTCGTTTAGCTAAGCAAACATAGCCTACCATCTAGGAAATTTAACTAGATTCGTATAGATGTCGCCGTTTTTACGAGAGATTGCATTCGTTTCAAGCACACACACATTCAAGCGATTTCGCAAAT
This sequence comes from Marasmia exigua, assembly GCA_019059595.1. Classification (NCBI taxonomy): domain Eukaryota; kingdom Metazoa; phylum Arthropoda; class Insecta; order Lepidoptera; family Crambidae; genus Marasmia; species Marasmia exigua. The sequence continues at coordinate 136,898 of JADPWL010003265.1, forward strand.
TGCTACGTTTTTTAAAATCGAAATTATACTTTGTTTATGTTTTAAACTTGAAAGATTATACCATTCGCGTAAATAGACACACATATATAATTTTTTAAAAGACATTTTAACCATATTCAAGCTTCTGCCTGTACGTATTCCTGTAAAACAAGTTTGTATAGGAAACGGACCACCTTAATGTAAATAGACTAATGCTTTGTACACAGGACGTCACGTGGAGTTGCCTTTGTTGGATTTTGGACCGTCCTTAAATCCAAGACACAAGTGCTAGTTTAGCACTGCGAGGGGTTATTTAACTTGACGCCGTCTATACATTAAATTGATAGTTTAATAAATAATGTAATGGTTACCTATAAATGTCATACGTAGGTACATTGTGTAAAACCTATTTTTTTTTTGAGAAATAAATTTGCTAAACAGAATACCTCTTTTTCATTTTCTTTTCCACATCTCATATTATAATTATTTTATTTATGTAGGTAACTAGATTGAAAGGGAAACAGTGTTAAAATGTTTAACACAATTTAGTAAGTCACCTCACATGAGATCTTGTTGCCACATGATTAAGTAAAATACTATAGGTACACGTGACAAATTTACCTATAAAGTAATTAGATGCTCCACGTGTAGTAAATTTGTACAAGAAATATTTACACATTTGCAGTTTGTGCAATCCATCAAACATGCTGAAATGCAAACTTAGCGGTTTTGTATTACGCAGCTTTACATCAAATAACGTCATTTGGTTCGCGGTCCTGCTGTAGATCGTACGTTCTAAATTTACTTTCTATTTGTTACAGAAAATGGATAATTCTTCTGACATTATGTTCAGTCAGTACGCCCAGGACTCACTGGAAAACTTCACACAACAATATCAAGAACTCTTGGAACACCGACCGAAGAAGCAACTAAGAAAACTCAGCCTTGCAAAGAAGAAAACGAACGTGTCTAAGTCGTTCGTCCTATGCAAAGAGAAGCGCGGATTAAAATTAATCCAAATTAAAATTCTGGACTTGCCATATGACCTCGCATCGATGAACATATCTGAGGAAGACGATCAAGACGTAGAACTCAACGCCCAGTACGTGGTACAAGATTCTGTTGAAGAAATTTTGGACCTTACGCACGTTTTAGTTAGGAAAATATCAAAGAGACTATGTGGTGACATTGTATAGTATAGTATAATGAAATAATTGTTAAATATTCTTATTAATGTTTATTTTAAATATCATCAAAATAAAATGTAAAACTAGGTACTTGTATATAAGTAATTGTAGTAATAATAAATGATTTCGATTGAAAACCGTCTTTAATTGTTTATCTAAAAAAGTAAATAAAACTACAGTAATATAAAATATGTTTTCATTAAATTTATTATAGATTTATGCTATTTTCAGAACACCATTTTTTAATACATAGTACATTTTTTAAAGCACAATATTTCTTATCTCTGTGAGTAAAACAATTAAATGAATTTATATCTTTACAGTACATTTCGCATATATTTTTTAGATTACATATGCCCTTATCACTTATATCTAGAATATTTTCATGGTCCCATAGATCTTTTACCCATTTTATTTTCTCTTTACCCTTCACAATAATTTTTATTACTTTCAAATACGGTTTTATTATTCCTTAAAATTCTCTATAGTCAATGTAACCTTCACTCCATCGGAATCCTCTGTTTCTTTCTACCCACCAAACATGCTTCTTTTCTTCGAGAGTTAAAGTCGAGAATGGATATGGAGGTTTTATCAAAAATTTTTGGGTATGCTCTTGAGTGCTTATAGCTAATTCCTTTACTAAGAAATCATTATTCCCATCTTTGAAGCCTTGCAAGTCAACAATGACCGTATAATCATTCATGATAATTTCTTTACAATATTACTTAACGGTTTGTATTCAAATATGCAATCGTTCAGAATCAAACAGTAGGCAGAAGTCTGATCGGGTATCTCAGCATCGGTTTCTATTTCCAAGCATAGGTCGATACACCCCTTCAAGGCTTCGTGTTGGCGAGAACAGTCAACAACGAATAAGGGAGCAATGTCTTTAAACTCTCTCAAACCCAACAACGGCTCAGCTCGACGTCCGTAATAAGACTGTTGAAATCTTGCATATTGATCGTATATTAATGAATATTTATTTTCAGCAAAACTAATGTTTAAGTTTTCGTATGGATAGTAGGTTGAATTAAGGCAAACCTTTACGTCACGTACAGCGCAATGATCGAATTCCGCCATTGACATGGTGGCATTTTGTTTACGATTCGTTTGTAAAGCAATCACAACTATTCGAGGTTTTTCAATCTGTGATGAAGTTTTAATAGACCAAGTATGTTTCCGGGTTTTAGGCATCAATGGGTATTCGTACAGATCCCAATTACGAAATGCGACTGTTATCGCTCGATCTCTTTCTAAATGTTTTAACAAATTAATTCTTTCGCGGTCTGATACTTTGACATGCGGGACTCGCCAGACAATTTTATTTATTATTATGTCTTGAACAATTTCTTAAAAGAACTAATTCCTGTTTAAAATTCATAATGATTTTTTGGTAATCTTCTGCGAAACCTAACACTTTATTAAGTGGAATAGAGGCTGAAAATACACCATAAATTGTAGATTAAGTTTTAAGATATTTCTTTTATTCGATAACCAGGTGGTACGTTCGGCACAAATTCATAAATTATATGACTTGCTTCTCCGTTCACAAATGACCCGCTCACAATATCACATTCGATGCGTACTATGGTTGTTGGTAAAATGTTGACAGGATATTGAGATTCAGTTTTTATATTCGATTTTACAGCTTCAAGACTAAACCCCAAAATCTTACAAATCGAATCTGTTTTATCGAAATAAACATCTTCTGAACAATATATACATGTTTTTTTTAAGTATTGTTGTTAGCAGTTAATTTCAATGTAGCATTTTTTATGTTGCTCTGAAGATATTTACAAATATCTTGTAATTCATACGATCTTTCGGGTATTTTTTATCACTTCATCATTTCCATAATAAAATTTATTGTTTCTTTCATCTATGTTGGGAATAGAGTTGAATGTAGAAAAATACAGAAGACCGCACTCATACTCCCCA
>JADPWL010000066.1:0-18192 GCA_019059595.1 Marasmia exigua
AATCAATACTTACCACGAAATACCAAAACAACTTGTACGGGACAATTCTAATCTCGTCATTCTATTTAAACAAGATGACATTAATTTGAAGCATGTTTATGAAGAACATGTTGGATCAGACATGTCATGGTCCCAATTCCGTGAGATGTGCTCAACCGTTTGGAATAAACCATTCAACTATCTTGTTATTAATAAGGATTGTGGCAAAAATAACGGATGTTACCGATTGGCTTTTGATACCTTCATAGTGATAGAGGAACATACATAAAAGACGGTTGTGTTATCTATTAACCAGTCTCATTCATGGTTTGAAACCGAGCGGAATACTTCGAAATGGAGAAAAACCTTAAAGAACAAATAGTGAAATCAGCAGCAGCTGTTAAAAGAAAAGTTGCCATGATAAAAGATATTGAAAATACAAACAATAAAACATTAGAAACAATATTAAAACCAATTGTTGATCCTCTAACACTGTTGACCAATAAAAAATATGACCCTCCTCTTAAGGTAGAAGAACACTGTAAACCAGTGATGAAAAAAATTAAAAATGACAATAATCAGTCATTTGAAGACGAAAATCAGTCATTGTTTGTCTCTGATGAAGATTATAATGAATCTGCTAGTGAGGAAGCATATCTTTTAGAACACAGACAAATACCCCCACGAATTCAAATACACTACAGTATGTGTTCGTAATCGATAGTTAAATAAACAGAAACTTATTTTGAATACAAATTTACTGAATATAATTTATAAATGTTGATGGAAAGCATCGCAGGCGGGGACCAACAGAGGCTTACCAACAGAGGCTTATTTATAGTCATTTCGGTTGTGCACCATTTAGCAGAATTTTCGTTGGTGGCGGTCAAGGTGGTCCCCGCCTGCGATGCTTTCCATCAACATTTATAAATTATATTCAGTAAATTTGTATTCAAAATAAGTTTCTGTTTATTTAACTATCGATTACGAACACATATTGTAGTGTATTTTAATATAGGTATTGTTTAAACGGTATTACATAATTAGTTTTTAGCATTTGATTGATCAATATTATTGTGGGGCTTGTTTTACTCTTTTTTTAGTGTGCAGTCGGGTATTTTGTTTTTTTAATAATAATTTTTTTTATTTATAACTTTTTAGCTGTTTTTATTTAACGAAAATGTTGTAGATGTAGAAGACTATGTATATGTAAGTACCATTTTAAATTATTTCGACCACATTTGGCTTTAGATTACGAGTGATGTTACTCCGCAACATAAATTTACCGCCAATTTGGTAAGTTTCGCGTCAGACGACGAAGTATCGAAAAAATCGCTATTTAGAGACGACCGTCAACGACGTGTGCCCTTATGCGTGTGCCCGCATTCGGGCTGTATACTCGAGCATATCCCCCTCCGCACCGCGCCGCGCGCCGCATGCCAGGCCACGCCCTATCTTTTTGCTTGCTAACGCATGAGTTGCTTTGCGTTGACGCAGAATTAACATGTTCCCGTGGGAATTTTGAGAAAAAACGTATCCTATATTAATTACTCCCGTGATTGAAATGAATCTAATGATACCGCATACATATTTTTTTAAAGGGAAATTTAGAAAAAATATTATTATGTCTTTATCCCGTGGGACTTTTAGGATAAAATGTATCCTATGACACTCCCGTAATCAAGACAAATCTAACGATACCTCATACATCAAAATCCATCAAGCCGTTTAGGCTACAGGAGGTCACAAAGGAAAAGACATACATACATACTTACATACACTCGAAAAACATTACCCTCCTTCTTTGGCAGTCGGGTAAAAAGACATATCTGCTCGCGGCTATCTCGCAGACGAGGCAGCACGCTACCGCTGCAGCGTGCGTTTGCGTCGTTGCGTTACGTGCGATATCGCATGAAACGCTGCTCGCAACACCCTGTTGGTCTAGTGGTTTAAGTACCGGGCCGTGATCTCGGGGTCCTGGGTTCGATTCCCGGGTCGAGCGAAAAGTATGTTGCGAATTTTCCAAATATAGCTCGGGTTTGTGACCAATCCGCATTTGGCAAGCGTGGTGATTAAGCCTTATCCCATCATAGAAGCGATAATAAAAAAGAGACGTATCCCTATCTGTATTATATTAAGCCTGTTTTAGCCTTTTGCTGGATATAAATAAATAAAAAAATAAAAAAGCCTTTTATTTATAGTTAACATAAACATATAGCTACTGTATACCATTAAAGTGTTGTACCTACTTAAGTATCTTAGTAACAAATTAAGAAAAAAGTATAAATTAAAGCAGTTAGTTTCTAAGTATGAATTATTTTAAAATAAACTTAATCTTAAAATACTGTAACACTATATTTTAGCTGGTATGTTTTATTATATTATGTTACAAGGACGACATTATATATATTATGTTATAAATAGGATTTAGGATTTATTGGTTTAGTTTATAATGTTTAACGTGTTTAGTTTATAATATATAGATACCTAGCTTTATATAATAATTAGATAGTTGCACTATCGCATTAGGCTAAGCCCTGTAAAGATAGCGTAAGAAGAGAAATAAATAAATAAATATTATATTATTCTACTGGAACCCCCCTCAGGTAAAAGCCTCCTCCAAAGCTTTCCACTTTTCGCGGTTTTGAGCTATTAGATGCCATTGCCATATTTTTCTCTAAAAACAGGCTAGGCAGAGAAACATAGTTCTATTTGGTCTAACGGAAACTGAAACATCTCACTTCCACTTGGTCAAAATATTATTTGCTGGATATAAACTTCTCCAAATGTTCGCCGCTCCGATCGATCTTTAGCTACTCACATCCAGCTCCTGTCTTGCGCGACTCGTCACTTCATGTGTTCTGAAGGCGTCCTTCACTACGTTTACCGAGACGCGGTTTCCATTTCAGAACTCATTTACCTCATTTATGGTCGGTTCTACGGATATGGCCAGCCCGTTGATACTCCAGCTTGCTTATCCGACGAGTTACATCGATGAACTTGTTACTCTGCAAAATCGCATATATATCTCGAGCTCTGGTAATCCATACCAATATTAAAAATAAGAAAGCGTATGTGTGTATCTCTTTGTTTCATGGTAAAACGGAGCGACGTAGGGTATTTGACTAAGCTTGAAATTTTACAAAATATAAATATTTTATCAAAATATATTTAAATATGTGCCAATAGCAAAAAATCTCTTTTAAAAATGTAACATCTGGTCGGTTTTATGGTCATAATTTTCAAAGTATCAAATTAGTAAAAAATAATTATACCATTGAATAACCCATACAATTTGCACCAACTATTAAAGTATAATAGAACCATTACCATAAATAAAACATTTGATATAGCTACCATACAAAATTCAAATGAATACAAAATATGTACTTGCGTGTGACGTCACATCATCATCATCAGCCCATTTAAGTCCCCACTGCTGCGGCACGGGCCTCCCTCAATCACATGAGGGGTAAATTCCATACTCACCACGCTTGGCAGACGGGTTGGCGAGGGTTTTGATATTAATTCAGAGTTTTCCTTCTCTGGGTGCTGATGATCATGCCAGCAGCTTTACCTTAGTCGCCTTTTACGACACCTCGCTAAGAGTGAGGATGGCCTATTCTACTCTGCCGGGAGGGACCACACGTCACATGCCAGTCGCCATTTGTATGGAACGTTTTCGCTTTACCCAAAATAATGTGATTTTAAAGTTGTGATATCTCAGGTAGTTTAAATGAGGCTCAACTAATTCTTTCCACGATGTTTCTATAATTGTGAGATATTTTGATTACAAAAATAAAAAAAAAAAAGTGTTAAATACCGTATTGACGTAATTGTTAAGTGGATATACTTAGTTGAAAGGATGGAATGTATCATAGGCTACTTTGAGGCAAACTGAATTCCACGTGAGCAAAGCGACCTTCTAGTATGGAATATAAATCTCAGTGTGAAACGAACTTAACGAAACACGGCCATCACGAAAAACAAATATATTATAACGCTGTGCGATAGTGTCGCAGTCAGAATATTAGATTTACCTAGGTATTCTGGGCCACGTCCGTACAAGGAACATGTGACCGAGTATGCAATAAGACGTCAAACCAAGAGATGGAAAGAAGAGTGTTGGAGGACAAACTGCCAGATGGACCGATGACAACAAGGCTCAGGTTGGAGCAGTATGGTCCAGAAAAACCGATGATAGAACAAAGCGGAGAGGCATATGCTCTGCAGTGGGCAAACAGATGCTGCTGAAAAAGAGAAGATTTAGATGGTTGACAGCATTCAACTATGTGTTTTTCAAGAAACTTTCTTCCTCGTACGAAACCTATGGAATGAACTATCGCCTGCTGTATTTTTGAAATGACATGAATTGCAAACCTTCAAGAAAAGAGCGTACTCCTTATTAAAAGGCCAACAGCGCACTTACGAGTGAGACTCCTTTGATGTTGCAGGTGTCCAGGGGCCGCCGCCCATGATTACCGTCGTAATCACTTACCATCAGGTGATACGTCTGCTCGTAGGCCCCCTATTTCATAAAAAAAGAAGACTTCAAAACCTTTGTTTAAATTATACTAGCGGCCGCTCGTCTCTGCTCGTGGATTTCGGTTTTTCACGAAATATAATAGTGTAGTGTGGTCCACGACGTCATCATGCAGGTGCATTGGCGACACATGCCGATAACATTGTCTTATGGTCTGCTGTTATGGGGCTCTGCGGCGGATATTAATGCTATTTTTGAGCTACAGAAACGAGCTTTCAGGGCCATATACGGACTTAGGCCGGACTCGCTTAAAAACTTGTTCAAAGAAATTAACATTTTAACATTAGCATCACAGTACATCTTTGACTGTATTATGTATGTTTATAAACAATTAGAAAACTTCCCTCAAAAATCCGACGACCATAACCTCAATACTAGAAATAAACATAAGCTTGCTGTTCCACATCTCAGACTTCATAAGATTGGTAATTCATTTGTAGGAATGAGTATTAAAATATTTAATAAGTTACCACAAAAGCTTGTTGATTTACCAATGCCTAAATTTAAAACACATGTTAAAAAAAAAATAATGGCAAAAGCCTATTATACAGTTAATGATTACTTAAATGACAAGAATTTGTGGAAATGATAAACTGTTCGCCTACACCCGTGATACTTTACTTACAAAAAATTTTGGCGATTAAAAAGAGTAACTGGCGAGTTTCTTGCCGAATCTTCTCGTCAAAATCAACTTTCCGATTCCGGTGGTAGAATCACATTATATTTATTCATTTCTTAGTATATTTTTTGTATCGACATATATGTTTAATTACATGTATAATATACATCATCGTCAGCCCATTTAAGTCCCCACTGCTGGGGCACGGGCCTCCATCAATCACATGAGGGGTAATTGCCATACTCACTACGCTTGGCAGACGGGTTGGCGAGGGTTTTGATATAAATGCAGAGTTTTCCTTCTCTGGGTGCTGATGATCATACCAGCAGCTTTACCTTAGTCGCCTTTTACGACACCTCGGTAAGAGTGAGGGTGGCCTATTCTACTCTGCCGGGGACCACACGGCTAAATCTATTATGTGCGTATTTTGATTGGTCCAACAGTCCAAGTAGCAGGGAATCCTACACTACGCTTGACTTTCTTTGGTTCCTACTCCAAGACGGTAGGCAGCGGCATGACTGTGCTCCGGCATTGTTGAAGTCTATGAGCGGGGGTTACCGTTGACCATAAGATGGGTGCAAGCTCGTCTGCCTATTTTAGGCAGACGAGGCCTATTTTAGGCTTGGCAGATGGGTTGGCGAGGGTTTTGATATAAATGCAGAGTTTTCCTTCTCTGGGTGCTGATGATCATGCCAGCAGCTTTACCTTAGTCGCCTTTTACGACACCTTGGTAAGAGTGAAGGTGGCCTATTCTACTCTGCCGGGGACCACACGGTATAATATACATACCTACTTAGTTATAATTTATATTTTTCATGAATGACGATTTGTAAGAGCTGTAAATAAAGTAAAGCCTATGCAAATAAAGTACTTTTGAATTTTGATTTTTTTTGGAACATTTCTGATTTATAATAAATAATCATTTGTTTATGTAAAACGATATGTAAGTAATCTAATACTTTTCTAAACCATGTAAATGTCACTATAAGACCCATGACCCTTTCAATAGACAATATCATCATCATCATCATCAGCCCATTTAAGTCCCCACTGCTGGGGCACGGGCCTCCCTCAATCACATGAGGGGTAGTTGCCATACTCACCACGCTTGGCAGACGGGTTGGCGAGGGTTTTGATATAAATGCAGAGTTTTCCTTCTCTGGGTGCTGATGATCATGCCAGCAGATTTACCTTAGTCGCCTTTTACGACACCTCGGTAAGAGTGAGGGTGGCCTATTCTACTCTGCCGGGAACCACACGGCCATAGACAATATATTATTCAATTTACTAACGACTTCTGTTGTCTTATTACATCTCCAGCCGCCGAACATTGCAATAGACTTTGTTAGTTCAAAAGATTAGCAAGCTGGAGTACGGGTCATATTTGCCGCAGAACCAACAATCGCTGTGGCGCACTAGTAGCGACTAGATGAGATGAAGTAGACTTCGTTTGAAAAAATCAAATAATAAAAAAAACTCCGTATGATTAGGTATTACATAGTTTGAAATCCGGTAAAGAAAATAATATTGAATAACCAAAAATGAATAGGTTGCCTTACTTTCTCTTTGTCTATAGGCGAACGCATGAGCACAATCGCACCTGATAGAAAGCGACGATGAGGTCTAGGATGATGATATATCGCGTTTGCCTAAAAGATGCTTTTTACTAAACTAATCTGGAGCTTTGTTAGATTTTTAAATGGAATTTTTAAATGGAATTCTAATTGTTTTTGAAATGGAAATTTTCTTGTTTATTGTTCTTATGTTCATCATCATCAGCAACCCACACTCGTCCACTGCTGGACATAGGTCTCCCCTAATGCACGCCACTGCCCCCGACTTTCGGCCACTCTCATCCAGCCTACACCAGCCAGCCTTCGAATGTTATCATTCCATCTTGTCGCAGGGCGTCCGACACTATGCTTACCGATGTCGCAGAATCTCTGAAGGACCGCATCAGAAATGATGTAATCCGACAGAGAACCAGAGTCACCGACATAGCCCACCGAATTAGCAAACTGAAGTGGCAGTGGGCTGGTCACGTCATTAGCCGCAGAACTGACAGCCGTTGGAGCCGTAAAGTCCTTGAGCGGAGACTGCGACTCGGTAAGGGTAGTGTTCTTATGTTGCTACGTCAAAAAGATTTCAAGTCTATGGTTGCCTAAATTTCAAAAGTAACTAATTACAGTAAGCTACTACAGCGGTAATCACTTATTTATAACGCACCCTGTCAAGCACAGATGTGTCTCTTACAACCACATGTACAGACAGCGTTAGATCGAGGTACCCCCTGCAGTGCAAAAATAGTACTTGTCTCTCAGACACAAGGACGACTAAAGTCCAACAAGGGTAACTCGTGACACCGGGTGTATTGTCAGTTTTCTATCATCCTTACCACTGGGATATTAAAAGGAAAATTTTCAAGCAAACAACAATTTTAAAACAAATAATGTTAAATTTATTTTCGGAAGATAAGCAAACAGGCTTATGGTGTCCCCTGGCGGTAAACAATCAACGTCACCTATGATCATTTGCAATATGGGTATGACATTTTGCAAAAAAAATTTGAAGACACCCTTTTTAGGGTGGAGCGCACGTCACTCCACTGACAAGAGTTAGGCTCTTAAATTATAGAGAGAGAGACGACCCGTTTAGCGCAGTGGTTTGTGCGCTGATTGAGAGACAAGGATCGCGGGATCGATTCCCGCACCAACACAAATGTTTGTTGATGAAAACGAATGAAAAATAATAATAATAATTCTTACAACATCTCATACGTTGACTTGATTCCGTACTAAGTAGCTTAAGCACTTGTGTTACAGATATCAGACAACAGACGAATTACAAATATATACTCAACCCAGACACTGTGGTCAGTGTAGTGTGTTTGGTAACACAAGTGTTCATCGCAAGAATCTTTGTCCAGGGTGGGGATCGAACCCACGACCTTTGGCGTAAGAGGCAGGGTCACTACCAATGGACAACATTTCAAAATTGCTAAGCTCTGAAACAAAAAATACCAATTCTTTGTTTACTTTTCCGCTGCTCGAATATATATTTATTCATTTTTTATATTGCTTATTTACTGAGAAAAAAATTAAAAACTAAAAAACGTAAGATGACGTCATCGGACGGCAGAATGTAATATATTTTTCTTAAAAAGACAACTTGTCAACGTTGAATGTATGAATGACGTTGACAATGTTGACACTAGTATTATTTACCTTTGACAGTAGTACCTTTTTTTTATTAAAACAATGATAAGCAAAGGAATATCGCTGTATTCAGCCGTCCGATGACGTCATTTGGCGCTTACGTCTATTTAGAATAAAAAGAATTTCAATAATTATTTTATGCATGAAAATGGACAAATTTTGAAAAAAGAAAAAATATGGGTCTGTTCATTTTATGTCTATTTTCATATAAAAAAACAATATGGACATGTGAAAAATATGAAATGTTGTCCATTGCGCCATCCGGTCAGTCGATTTCTGTATTATCCCCTCGCTGGCTTAGGTCAGTGCATAATCCGTACATCGAGGATCATACACCAGTACAATATGACCTGGTATCTTAGAATAATCTAAGCCTGGTAAATTTACTCATGTGTCAACTTAGAATTAAAAGTCTACTGACTTTTGGAGCCTAGCAACGCTAACTCTCCCTTGTACATAAACTATACTAAATGCAAAAAGAAATAGAAAAAGTTTTGACCGTGAGAGAGCCACCCTTTGGCATGAATGGGCCGGCTTGACCGGTATGATACCACGGCCTCTCAGAAAACTGACGTGAAGCAGCGCTGTGCGTGCAAAGAAAAAACAGGCCGTGTGAGGCCGTGGTTTCACTCGTTTCGAGCTGGCCCATTCATGCTAAAGCTTTTAGAAAACTAAAGACCTAGGTCGTAATGTCTATTGTCTTGCTACTAGGTATACTGTGGTCCTTTGCCTCGCCGCTAGCTATCTTAATACTGTTACTGCATACACTCGGCGCCCGATCAGATTATAGCAGATCTGTATTGAGGTGTTGCTATTGTACTGCAAGCGTGCATCCAGTGCACTCAGTTTCACATATACACTATGCACTATATATCATCTGACTCTCTTGTTGTTTATGTGTGTTATCTGTTAACGGCCGCTATCCTACAGAGCTATTGTAATGTTTGATTTACCATATTAAGGCGACGGGGAGCCCTAACTAGCGATACCAGTAGTAAATAGATTGGGAACTTTAACTCGAACGAGTCGAGTTAAAGATCCCAATCTATTAAAAGACCGTAAAGATTGGAGTCTCTGATCCCTAACCGTTCGCACAGCTTGGAACTGCAGTAAGAGCCTCCTTTAGAGTCTCCGATGTATCTTATGCAACTTCAGTTGATTATTAGAAAATCCAATAACTCAGCATCAAAGTAACCATTGATAACAGAACATTTATTAGCATTGTTACTTCCTGAAAGTACATTTAAAACGATGATATTGTAAGTTTAGCTCATTCAATTGTTACTAATGCAACACTGCACTCGCGCTGAAACCGAAATCATGAAGTTTGTTAAACAAAAAGAATCACTTAAATTAGATTGCATCTGTCCTGCATCATCTAATGTCCCTCGACGGCATGGAAATTTATTACCAAGTACAATACGTTGTATTGTGTGCGCTCCATCTAATAGTGGAAAAACCAATTTAGTAATAAGTTTATTATTGCATAAAAATGGACCAAGATTCCGTAACCTTTATGTGTATTCAAAGTCTTTATATCAACCTAAATATTTATATCTTGAAAAGTTTTTGAATATGGTACCTGGAACATCATTTAATAAATACAATCATAATGGAGAAATTTTAAGCCCCCCCATGATGCTTTGCCTGATTCAATTATTATTTTCGACGACGTTGCTTGTGAGAATCAAAACAACATTAGAGATTATTTCGCCATGGGACGTCATAAAAATATAGATTGTTTTTACATCAATCAAACTTACACGAAAATACCAAAACAACTTGTACGGGACAATTCTAATCTCGTCATTCTATTTAAACAAGATGACATTAATTTGAAGCATGTTTATGAAGAACATGTTGGATCAGACATGTCATGGTCCCAATTCCGTGAGATGTGCTCAACCGTTTGGAATAAACCATTCAGCTATCTTGTTATTAATAAGGATTGTGGCAAAAATAACGGATGTTACCGATTGGCTTTTGATACCTTCATAGTGATAGAGGAACATACATAAAAGACGGTTGTGTTATCTATTAACCAGTCTCATTCATGGTTTGAAACCGAGCGGAATACTTAGAAATGGAGAAAAACCTTAAAGAACAAATAGTGAAATCAGCAGCAGCTGTTAAAAGAAAAGTTGCCATGATAAAAGATATTGAAAATACAAACAATAAAACATTAGAAACAATATTAAAACCAATTGTTGATCCTCTAACACTGTTGACAAATAAAAAATATGACCCTCCTCTTAAGGTAGAAGAACACTGTGAACCAGTGATGAAAAAAATTAAAAATGACAATAATCAGTCATTTGAGGACGAAAATCAGTCATTGTTTGTCTCTGATGAAGATTATAATGAATCTGCTAGTGAGGAAGATGAAGATGATGAACAAGAGCAATACAATTACAACAAAACCCTTGTTGTGTCACCGTCCGAAGACCATAACATTAGCGAAGGATCATTCAAATCTCTACAGTCCTCGCCAAGTCTTAAAAATCAATCACTGTCTTGGTCAACATCGTCTGAAGTAATGAAAGATGTTCCATTTGGAGTCAGAAATGAACGAGGTAAATTATTACTCGGGAAAACTCGTGTCTATGACGACGGTGGTATTCTTAAAATAGGAACACTTACTGTCAAAAAAACTGATGGCTTAAAAGAACTTTTGTTCAAAAAGAAACCAAATTTAGATGTAGTAACAGATGATGATTTACAATATTACAAATTACTTCTAATAGAAACCAATGCTCATCGTCGTAATTGCGAATCATCAAAACCCATTAACAGCAACAAAGGATTTAAATATACGAATGTAATTAAGCCTTTGTTCAAATTCTCTAGAAATCCAACTACAAGTGTTGAAAGTATTCCACAAGGTAAAGGAATTTCACTTTTAAAGACAGTGAAATCAGATACTGATCTAGTTTACTGGGATGATCCAAACGAATTAGTTGAACGATTAAAGTTACTACTTGCATCTTGGGAAGCAGGTAACACTGGCGTAAATAACGAAATAATTGCAATTATTTCGGAACTTCATGAAGCTGGTATCATAAATGTAGAACATATAAAGAAGAAACCTGGAAAATTGAGTAGTCTTCTTTTAAGAGTCAACCCATCAAGACAGCAATGAACATAGATAAATTTGGTCATCATGTCCATAAACGTTTACGATTGACAGAATACATTGGAAACTACAATGAAACATTGGTGAAATCTGTTACCGGACACTACGATTTAAAATCTTCTAAATTAAAAGGGTTATCATATCCAACTGAAGACGACGAAGCAGTTAACAAAGCTTATTTAGACAAAACGGTTCAAGAATTAAGAAATGATGTTGAGAAAATTAAGCTGGAACTGAAATTACATTTGAAGAATTTGGAAACCTTTACAACAGACCATTTGAATAAATCATTTTATTCAAAGTCTGAAATAGATAATCTAATTCATGTAAAATAAAGAAAAATGAGCAAAAAGGACATAATTGATGAACTTCACAAATCAGCCAGAAGAAATTTCCCACGTCGTTGCACAGTTATAAAAGGAATCGATGATCTTTGGCAAGCCGACCTCATAGATTTACAAAAATATTCAAACTTTAATAAAGGCTACAAATACATATTGGTAGTGATAGATACATTGTCAAAGTATGTATGGACAAGTTCCCTAAAATCGAAAGAAAAAAACTGTGTTGTCAACGCTATGCACCAGATATTTAAAAATTCATCTAGAAAACCTAAATATTTGCAAACAGATTTGGGCAAAGAGTTTTATAATGATATCTTCGGTCAACTGTTACAAAAATATAATGTAAACCATTATTCTACTTACTCCGTGAAGAAAGCATCTATCGTAGAGCGAGTCATACGCACTCTAAAATCACACATCTTCAAACTTTTCAGTTTATACGGCTGTTATCGATGGGTGGGTAAATTATTAAATACTGTGATAGAGAACTATAACAGCACTATTCATCGCATAACAAAATTTAAGCCCAAAGATGTAAATAAGGCAAATGAAAAGGTTGTATTGTGTAATATTAGTAAGGCGTACAGAAATCGAAAACACTTGAAACCCAAGTTTCAAGTTGGTGATCATTTACGTATTAGCAAATTTAAAGCAGACTTTTACAAAGGTTATACTCCCAACTGGTCAACTGAAGTATTTACAGTAGTAAAGGTAAATGATACAAACCCACCAACTTATCATTTGGAAGATAAGCATAAGCAGGTTATATTAGGGACTTTTTATGAGTACGAATTACAAAAAACTAAGTATCCTGATATTTACCTTATCGAGAAGATTATCAAAAGAAAAGGTAATAAATATTTTGTGAAATGGCTGGGCCTCAGCAACGAAGAAAACAGTTGGATAGACAGGAATCAGATTGTTTTGTAAAAACATATAAATATAACTTTAATCCAAATCTATTCATTCTAACGATATCAATGAAGGGGGGAAGTGGTATTATAGACAGCGTGATTAACCATTTACCGTTCGAGCTACATTTACCTGGATATCAATTTTGTGGTCCTGGAACAAAGCTACAGAAACGTTTGAAAAGGGGAGACAGAGGTATAAATAATTTAGACAAAGCTTGTATGTATCACGATATTGCTTACAACGACAACGATTTAAACGTTCGACGAAAGGCTGATAAAGAACTTATGGAAATGGCTCGGAAAAGATTGAAAGCTAAAGATGCTAAAAAGGGTGAAAAAGTTGCATCATGGATAGTCAAAAATGCTATGAAAGCTAAACTCAAGGCTGGCACGGGTGCTCGTTCATTTATGGCAGCTGTTAACAAAATTAAATCTCAACTAAAAAAGTTAAAAACCAAAGGCAGTCACACAGCTATTAAATACGCATGTGCTGCAGCAAAAAAAATCTTCAAAAATAAAAAAGGAACCAAGTTGCCGCGCTGTATTCCTCTGCCAAAATGTGGAGGACTATTACCTTTAATCCCAATCTTTGCAGGCTTGTCGGCTTTGGGTTCTTTGGCAGGTGGAGCAGCCGGTATAGCAAAAGCAGTGAATGACTCCAAAGCAGCTCAGAAAAGTCTTCTAGAGTCTGAACGTCATAACAGAACAATGGAAGCAGTGGCTCTTGGCAAAGGATTGTACATTAAACCTCATAAAAAGGGTGCCGGTTTATATTTGAACCCTTCAAAAAACTAGTTAAACGGCTGCCTAGACGTGCACTAACAGATTTAGATATATTAGAACATGCTACTGACATTCCATATTTTCGGGGAGTATTTATGAGAGATACACTTCCATTGAAGCCAAGAAAAATAGAATGTGCTGTACTTAATTTGGATAGCTCTGATAGTCCAGGAACACACTGGGTAGCCTACATCAAACAAAACAACTACTGTGAATACTTTGATAGTTTTGGCGACTTAAAACCCCCATTAGAATTAAGAAATTATTTAAGAAACATGTCAATTAGTTATAATATTGTACGGTATCAAAAGTTTGACGCTATAAATTGTGGTCATCTCTGTTTAACTTTTTTAAAAAAACTATTGGAAAAAGCATTTAAATAATGGATAAAATAAAGAATCGTGTTCAGTATAAACATGTCTTTCACTGTGTCGATAACTGGTAGAGACGCTTATTCAACAACAAACTACTCTCCTACATTAGAATTAAGTGGGGAGTATGAGTGCGGTCTTCTGTATTTTTCTACATTCAACTCTATTCCCAATATAGATGAAAGAAACAATAAATTTTATTATGGAAATGATGAAGTGATAAAACTACCCGAAGGATCGTATGAATTACAAGATATTTGTGATTATCTTCAGAGCAACATAAAAAATGCTACATTGAAATTAACTGCTAACAACAATACTTTAAAAACATGTATATATTGTTCAGAAGATGTTTATTTCGATAAAACAGATTCGATTGGTAAGATTTTTGGGGTTTGGTCTTGAAGCTGTAAAATCGAATATAAAAACTGAATCTCAATATCCTGTCAACATTTTACCAACAACCATAATACGCATCGAATGTGATAATGTGAGCGGGTCATTTGTGAACGGAGAAGCAAGTCATATAATTTATGAATTTGTGCCGAATGTGCCACCTGGTTATCGAATAATAGAAATACCTAAAAACTTAATCTACTTTCCTGTCAATCAAAGTTCAATAAGTTCTATCAATATAAGATTGTTAGACGAAAAAAATAAACAAATTAATTTACGTGGTGAAGAGATCCAGCTGTATTTACACTTCCTGAAGTGTTTTATTTTTGAAGATTTTTTTTGCTGCAGCACATGCGTATTTAATAGCTGTGTGACTGCCTTTGGTTTTTAACTTTTTTAGTTGAGATTTAATTTTGTTAACAGCTGCCATAAATGAACGAGCACCCGTGCCAGCCTTGAGTTTAGCTTTCATAGCATTTTTGACTATCCATGATGCAACTTTTTCACCCTTTTTAGCATCTTTAGCTTTCAATCTTTTCCGAGCCATTTCCATAAGTTCTTTATCAGCCTTTCGTCGAACGTTTAAATCGTTGTCGTTGTAAGCAATATCGTGATACATACAAGCTTTGTCTAAATTATTTATACCTCTGTCTCCCCTTTTCAAACGTTTCTGTAGCTTTGTTCCAGGACCACAAAATTGATATCCAGGTAAATGTAGCTCGAACGGTAAATGGTTAATCACACTGTCTATAATACCACTTCCCCCCTTCATTGATATCGTTAGAATGAATAGATTTGGAATAAAGTTATATTTATATGTTTTTACAAAACAATCTCATTCCTGTCTATCCAACTGTTTTCTTCGTTGCTGAGGCCCAGCCATTTCACAAAATATTTATTACCTTTTCTTTTGATAATCTTCTCGATAAGGTAAATATCAGGATACTTAGTTTTTTGTAATTCGTACTCATAAAAAGTCCCTAATATAACCTGCTTATGCTTATCTTCCAAATGATAAGTTGGTGGGTTTGTATCATTTACCTTTACTACTGTAAATACTTCAGTTGACCAGTTGGGAGTATAACCTTTGTAAAAGTCTGCTTTAAATTTGCTAATACGTAAATGATCACCAACTTGAAACTTGGGTTTCAAGTGTTTTCGATTTCTGTACGCCTTACTAATATTACACAATACAACCTTTTCATTTGCCTTATTTACATCTTTGGGCTTAAATTTTGTTATGCGATGAATAGTGCTGTTATAGTTCTCTATCACAGTATTTAATAATTTACCCACCCATCGATAACAGCCGTATAAACTGAAAAGTTTGAAGATGTGTGATTTTAGAGTGCGTATGACTCGCTCTACGATAGATGCTTTCTTCACGGAGTAAGTAGAATAATGGTTTACATTATATTTTTGTAACAGTTGACCGAAGATATCATTATAAAACTCTTTGCCCAAATCTGTTTGCAAATATTTAGGTTTTCTAGATGAATTTTTAAATATCTGGTGCATAGCGTTGACAACACAGTTTTTTTCTTTCGATTTTAGGGAACTTGTCCATACATACTTTGACAATGTATCTATCACTACCAATATGTATTTGTAGCCTTTATTAAAGTTTGAATATTTTTGTAAATCTATGAGGTCGGCTTGCCAAAGATCATCGATTCCTTTTATAACTGTGCAACGACGTGGGAAATTTCTTCTGGCTGATTTGTGAAGTTCATCAATTATGTCCTTTTTGCTCATTTTTCTTTATTTTTACATGAATTAGATTATCTATTTCAGACTTTGAATAAAATGATTTATTCAAATGGTCTGTTGTAAAGGTTTCCAAATTCTTCAAATGTAATTTCAGTTCCAGCTTAATTTTCTCAACATCATTTCTTAATTCTTGAACCGTTTTGTCTAAATAAGCTTTGTTAACTGCTTCGTCGTCTTCAGTTGGATATGATAACCCTTTTAATTTAGAAGATTTTAAATCGTAGTGTCCGGTAACAGATTTCACCAATGTTTCATTGTAGTTTCCAATGTATTCTGTCAATCGTAAACGTTTATGGACATGATGACCAAATTTATCTATGTTCATTGCTGTCTTGATGGGTTGACTCTTAAAAGAAGACTACTCAATTTTCCAGGTTTCTTCTTTATATGTTCTACATTTATGATACCAGCTTCATGAAGTTCCGAAATAATTGCAATTATTTCGTTATTTACGCCAGTGTTACCTGCTTCCCAAGATGCAAGTAGTAACTTTAATCGTTCAACTAATTCGTTTGGATCATCCCAGTAAACTAGATCAGTATCTGATTTCACTGTCTTTAAAAGTGAAATTCCTTTACCTTGTGGAATACTTTCAACACTTGTAGTTGGATTTCTAGAGAATTTGAACAAAGGCTTAATTACATTCGTATATTTAAATCCTTTGTTGCTGTTAATGGGTTTTGATGATTCGCAATTACGACGATGAGCATTGGTTTCTATTAGAAGTAATTTGTAATATTGTAAATCATCATCTGTTACTACATCTAAATTTGGTTTCTTTTTGAACAAAAGTTCTTTTAAGCCATCAGTTTTTTTGACAGTAAGTGTTCCTATTTTAAGAATACCACCGTCGTCATAGACACGAGTTTTCCCGAGTAATAATTTACCTCGTTCATTTCTGACTCCAAATGGAACATCTTTCATTACTTCAGACGATGTTGACCAAGACAGTGATTGATTTTTAAGACTTGGCGAGGACTGTAGAGATTTGAATGATCCTTCGCTAATGTTATGGTCTTCGGACGGTGACACAACAAGGGTTTTGTTGTAATTGTATTGCTCTTGTTCATCATCTTCATCTTCCTCACTAGCAGATTCATTATAATCTTCATCAGAGACAAACAATGACTGATTTTCGTCTTCAAATGACTGATTATTGTCATTTTTAATTTTTTTCATCACTGGTTCACAGTGTTCTTCTACCTTAAGAGGAGGGTCATATTTTTTATTTGTCAACAGTGTTAGAGGATCAACAATTGGTTTTAATATTGTTTCTAATGTTTTATTGTTTGTATTTTCAATATCTTTTATCATGGCAACTTTTCTTTTAACAGCTGCTGCTGATTTCACTATTTGTTCTTTAAGGTTTTTCTCCATTTCGAAGTATTCCGCTCGGTTTCAAACCATGAATGAGACTGGTTAATAGATAACACAACCGTCTTTTATGTATGTTCCTCTATCACTATGAAGGGATCAAAAGCCAATCGGTAACATCCGTTATTTTTGCCACAATCCTTATTAATAACAAGATAGCTGAATGGTTTATTCCAAACGGTTGAGCACATCTCACGGAATTGGGACCATGACATGTCTGATCCAACATGTTCTTCATAAACATGCTTCAAATTAATGTCATCTTGTTTAAATAGAATGACGAGATTAGAATTGTCCCGTACAAGTTGTTTTGGTATTTTCGTGTAAGTTTGATTGATGTAAAAACAATCTATATTTTTATGACGTCCCATGGCGAAATAATCTCTAATGTTGTTTTGATTCTCACAAGCAACGTCGTCGAAAATAATAATTGAATCAGGCAAAGCATCATGGGGGGGCTTAAAATTTCTCCATTATGATTGTATTTATTAAATGATGTTCCAGGTACCATATTCAAAAACTTTTCAAGATATAAATATTTAGGTTGATATAAAGACTTTGAATACACATAAAGGTTACGGAATCTTGGTCCATTTTTATGCAATAATAAACTTATTACTAAATTGTTTTTTCCACTATTAGATGGAGCGCACACAATACAACGTATTGTACTTGGTAATAAATTTCCATGCCGTCGAGGGACATTAGATGATGCAGGACAGATGCAATCTAATTTAAGTGATTCTTTTTG
>JADPWL010000067.1:0-12209 GCA_019059595.1 Marasmia exigua
GTTGTTTAGCTACTTTTGATGCTGTAAGTAAAGTATCAGCCTATAAACATGTCCCACTGCATGGCTAAGGCCTCACATCATAGAAATCAAGTCAGCGCTACTATGACTGGAATTAGGCTTAATCACCACGCTTGCCAAATGCGTGATTGGTTGATCACAAACCCGAGCTATGTTCGAAAAATTCGAAACTTGCTTTTCGCTCGACCCGGAAATCGAACCCAGATCACGGGCCGGTACTTAAACATCTAGACCAACAGGTCGGCGTTTTTTGATGCTTACGTACATCAAATGTCAAACATTCACCCTCACCTTTCCGACACCCTCTCCCGCACCTTCTTGTAGTTCTTGCTCATGAACGCCTCCAGTTGTTTGAGCATGCGCAGCCACTTCTGCTCCCCTCTTCAGTATCGTGCTCGGCGATACAGTCCTCTTGCTGGAACCACCGAGAACATCATTTTAATTTAATAGTTGATATTTTATAGCAATCTCTTGCGATTTATTCTTAAATAAAATAACACACTTAAAAATTTCATCTCGTGTTCAGGCGGGACTCGAACCCACACCTTCCACAATCCGGGTGAATGTACTACCAATCATTTTAATTTGGCTGCTGGCTTGCTGATGGGGCTACGGCGACACTGCATTGTCCCAAGGATGCTGACGGAAGCTGGTGTCTATATTTACGCGGCCATCATTCGTAAACGCATAGCGTCCCTGATACACCGTGTTCGGGGCAGCTCCTACAGCCTCCTTCAGACGGTTGCTGTTATGACACACTGGACAAGTGTCCAACTGACCAAGGATACAACGCCTTCTCGCAATAATTTTGAATATGTTAATTAAGAATACAATTTTTAAATTAGAAAGAAAGAAAGAAATAATATTTATTTAGTGACACAAATAAAGTAACAAAATTACAAAACATTATTACATCTATAAAAATATTAAGGTTATGGACAGTAAAAGAGATAAAGGCAATAAAAAAAATGTGTCACCAAAAAGATTTGCACTCAGCATATGCCGATGGGACGCTTCGACGCTGGTCTTCCGTGCAAACCTCGTGAGGTAGAGCAACTAGGTACGTTGTATATTAAATTTGGAATTAATTGAATATCAAAATTATGAATTTTGATATTCAATTAATTCAAAATTTAATCAAGCTTTAATCACCTGTATTTATAAAATTACCCGTGTACCATTAATATTTAATTTGGATAGGTAATTCACTGTTACTGACTTCGATAGATAGAATGAATGAATGAATATACTTTTATTGCATTCAAAATAAAGTATTAATCTTAAAAACTAGTTATTACAGAATGTGTACAACGCAGGCGGCCTTATCACTATGAGCATACATATACACTTATTGCACAAAATTTACAGATCTTAGTCTATAGTATTATACTAGTACAATGTAGGCGGTCTTATCGCTAATAGCATTACCAAAAATAAAATATAAATTATTTATATATTTACTGTGTATTATGCAATTCATAAGATATTTTTGACTTTAATTGGTAATCATTATTTTGTGTTCTTGTTCAGATTAATTCATCATCATCATCAGCCCATTTAAGTCCCCTAAGTTAAGGGGCACGGGCCTCCCTCAATCACATGAGGGGTAATTGCCATACCCACCACGCTTGGCAGACGGGTTGGCGAGGGTTTTGAACCAAATGCAGAGTTTTCCTCCTCTGGGTGCTGATGATCATGCCAGCAGCTTTACCTTAGTCGCCTTTTACGACACCTCGGTAAGAGTGAGGGTGGCCTATTCTACTCTGCCGGGAACCACACGGCCAGATTAATTGAAAAAGATTAATACTTGTTATTTTAGAAGAATGCGAACACAAAAAGTTAATGATTTTTACAGCTTAATATTTTTATTTGTAGAAAGTTGGATGCACGATACGAAACGTTTCAACTGCTCTAGGGAAAGGTGAGGGACGCCCCCTTTAAAAGTGTACAGACGATTACAGAAATAAGTCTGGTATAAGGAAAAAAAATATCAAAACGCGAAACATTTTGCTCTTGATTGCTGAGCAAATAACATTCAATATTACTGTACAGATTTATTTTATTTTATTTTATTTTCTTTATTGTAAGGAAACATACAGTACTTAAAATAACACTATTTAACTAGATTTGTCCGATTTGTATATCCTATCACCGTGTTGTCCATGATGATAAGCAATGCAACACCTATTGGTTAGCAAACTTCCCCGGCGTCAATAATTGCGTTATCATTCTATCGCGTTGCATAGCAGGCGTCAGGAAGGAAGTGGCGCATGAGGCCGTCATTTGAATTAACGCAAGAAACAAACATTGTAACTATGATGCCATGTTTTATGTGGCAAAATTACCGGTCAATTTTAAATCGACGTGTCTCTTATACACTTGACATTGGCAACCACACGCGCGACCGTAACCGTGTGCGGCATAACACCATATAAAAAAAAGAAATTTGACAGTTTTGTATACTTTGATGTGTGGCTATACGTCTATGAATGTGTACGGTATGTAGATAAAGTAAAAAAAAACCCAAAAACCTTACGTGTGCCTTTAAAATTTTTCCAGGGTCCCATCATCAGATTCTGATATCCTTATCATGGTACCATTCCGGGACTATCTACTTTCCAACTAAAAAAAAATCATCTAAATCGGTTCATAATTGACAAAGTAACCGGCGAACAAACATAAAAAATATTAATATACGAGTAGAATTGAGAACCTCCTTCTGTACTTGAAGTCGGTTAAAAAATAAGAAAATTTATTGAGACAACATCATAAACATTGTGATGAAACTAGGGTTTTTAACTTGTACTATGGAAACCAGAAACAACAAAGGTACCACAAACACCCACACCCAGCAGAATTGTCTGATTTATCAACTAAACATTGTGTTGGTGCGGTAATCGAACCCCGGACCCTTGCGTCTCAACCTGCGCTCAAGTCACTGCTAGGGATGAACGATATTAGAAAAACATTGATGTTAACATCGAATCAAAAGTATCGATGTACGATAAATATCGATCGAAAGACATCGATATTTCTTCAACATCGATGTTTTTGGAAACTAATAAAACTGTGTTTTAATTATTAGATAAATGCACTTTTACTGAGACACCGAAGTTTAATTATTTACAAAACCAATAGTAAATCTAATTTGCTAACGCTACAAGTTTACTCGCAATACCACACCTCACTCATCAAGTGTGCGACATTGACAGTTTTTTTTTTCAATCTCTTGAGAAATTAAAACAAACTTATTCGTACGGCTGAGACCTTACTTCGATTATTTAGATCAGTGTCATCTAGTGGAACATAGTTGAACCTAATAGTCATCTGCTAATATCTATGCAATATTTCGTTGAAGTTAGTACACCCACTGCGCGCTAGAATGCGCCGGAAAATAATTGACGTTTCGATATTTTATTTAGGTAATATCGATGCTTCGATGATATCGAAGTCAACCCATCGATGTTAAAACATCGATGTTTTTTAGTTAAGCATCGATGTTTATTCAACATCGATGAATATCGATTATCCCTATGCAGTGATTCACTGCCCTAAACGGTTCGTGGATAAAATAATTATCTCTTTCCGACTTTATGCTTACATTAATGGGTCAAGAAAACTGAGCCGCATGTTTAGAGAACCAACAAGGTTCCCACATGGCATGCCATACCAAGGGGCTTTCAATATCACTATGGCCGCGGGGCCATAACTACCTCTCGGTGGCGCAGTGGTTTAGTGGGTCACACTTTAAAGCGTCGGCTGCGCAAGAGGTCCCGGCTTTGATCCCTGAGTCGAGGCAAAAAATTTGTACGTCAGTTTTCGGTAAGAAATTCTTAGTGTTTGGCCGGAGTCCAGAAGTTGGCGGTCTTGTACCCCCGTGTCTCGGAAAGCACTTTAAGCCGTTGGTCCTGCACTCGATCCCTCTTCGGTCGTGTCATGCTGGTGTCCCATCGGAGTATGAGGGTAAGGGAATAGAGAGTGCACTTGTGTTTGCGCACACACTGTAGCACTACTATAATATCCTGCGTACCACCGTAACCGTACTCGGTTGGAGGATATTATTATTATGGCCGCGGGAGAGCTACACTTCAGCACGAATGAGCCGGCGTAATCGAAGTGATACCTCGGCCTCACAGAAAACCGGCGTTAAGCAGCGCCTGAGCAGTGTTCCGCCACTTGTACGGTAATCGCTTACCATCAGATGAACAGCAGCACCTTGGGGTCAATTTTGACCGTGGGAGAGCTCGACTGGAGTGATACCACCGCCTCACAGAAAGCCCGCGCGAAGCAGCACTGTGCTGTGTTTCGGTGCGTGAATGAGACTACAGGAGGCCGAAACCGGTGGAAACCGGTTTAAAGGTTTGACTGACCGGATGGCGCAATTGGTAGTAACCCTGCCTCTTACGCCAAAGGTCGTGGGTTCGATCCCCACCCTGGACAAACATTCGTGCGCTGAACACTTGTGTTTGTTCAGTGTCTGGGTGTAAATGTATCTAAGTATATATTTGTGTTCCTCTGTTGTCTGATATCTGTAACATAAGTGCTTAAGCTACTTAGTACGAAATCAGGTCAACGTGTGAGATGTTGTGAGAATTATTAAAAAAAAAAAGGTTAGCAGCACACTTGAGACTCCACTGGTATCGCGGGTGTCCATGGGAGGCAGCAATCGCTTACCATCAGGTGATCCGTCTGCTGGTCTGCCACTGATCACAAAAAAAATGGAACTCCTGATCAAGCCGCACACTCCTAAAATTTTATTATGAGATCGAATGGGCAGCCGACCCGGTCATTATACACCCTTGCACCACCAGAGAAGTCACAAGTGCGCCGCCGGCCTTTCAAAAAGGATTACTCACTATAAATATCCCGTAAAAGACTTGCACTCCACACTAGTGTTGCGGAAATATCGATAGTTTACCTATCGATAGTTGACCTCGAAAATCATTCCGACTATCGATAGTACTATCGATAATATTGCTATTGGTCAAAACTATTGATACTATACATATAGTAAATTTGATCAATACAATTGATAAAACCAATATTATCGATACTATCGATTGTTTAATGCCCTTATATAGATAGTATTCGTAGTATAGTGTTTCCCTAACAGAATTAATCAAAAAGTATCAATACTATCGATAGTCAGCGAAGTTTCGATAGTATTGTTGCCTTGTTTAATGTGTCCGATACTATCGAAACTATGGATAGTATCGGACATTAAACAATCGATAGTATTAGCGTTATCAATAGTTTTATTATAGATACCATCGATAGTATCGATATTATTGAACAATAAGCAACACTTCTCCACACAGACAACACAAGAAGCAAAATAAATGTACTGAGGAATATTTATTAGTTACATAATTAATAAATAGTAGAACGTTAATTGTAGAGAGAATACGTCACATGAACATAAGCCAACAATGTGTCACACTTTTGTTTATCAACACTAAATAATGCCCATTTGAACGTAATAATTACGCTGTTGATGCCAACGCCGAAAGTGATGTAAAGCTTGTGATGTCGCAAACCAAGATAGTATAAGGGCATTTCGAGAAACGTCCACATAACATCCTCAAACCGATTACGGCTACGGCGGCCAATCTCAACGACCAGCTACGTACGCAGGATGTATGAATTATGAAATGAAAAAAAAAATGAAATGAAATTCTCACAACATCTCATACGTTGATCTGATTCCGTACTAAGTAGCTTAAGCACTTGTGTTACAGATATCAGACAACAGAGGAACACAAATATATACTTAAATACATATATTACACCCAGAAACTGAACAAACACAAGTGTTCATCGCACGAATGTTTGTCCAGGGTGGGGATCGAACCCACGACCTTTGGCGTAAGAGGCAGGGTCACTACCAATTGCGCCATCCGGTCAGTCATAAGTCATTATAGTCATTATAGTGCTCAAGAGTCTGCGCAAACACAAGTGCACTCTCTATCTCATTATTCCGATAGGACACCAATAAGACACGACCGCCAACTGCCAGACTCCGGGCTGACACTAAGAATTTCTTTCCGAAAACTAAGGTACAGCTATACCACGTTTATAATTTACATCGGCGAAATTCGTCTAAGCAGAAGAGTAAATTTGATCCGATTGATTACGATTGCGAAATCAGTTGAAATACAGACTTTATTGCGTTACGTTAAGATTAAATACAATAAATCCAGAGAGGAATGCTATCTCTCTCTTAACCGCACTCGCACCGAAGCATCAACCAATAAGAAATTATAATTTTTAGCCCGCGTAAATGAAGCGTTGTGATTGATTTTGCTACAGTTTTCGAAAATAAGACTTCTGCGCAGGTACATTCGTGTCAAATCAAATCAAATCAAATAATTCTTTATTTGCATAGGCGTGTACACGGCACTTACAAATCGTCATACATATGAATGATTTAAAACTATTTATAAGTACTTATGAAATAATTTACATGCTAATACATATATATGTTGATACAAAAATATACTAAAAAAAGTAAATAAACATAATGCGATTATACCACCGGCTCGAAAAGTTGTGTCTGGTCGAGAAGATCCGGCAAGAAACTCGCCAGATACTCTTTTTTAATCGCCAACTTTTTATACAATGGTTTATTATCCTCATACTAAGTCATACAGTCTAATGCAACACAAAATAGAATGAAGCAAATTAAAAGCTAAATATGAGGTAAACCGAAGCGGACCACTTATAAAATTGTTGTAGGGTAGACTGGGTACGGTTGTAACAATTTTGCGTTGATCGTTCGTACAAGTCGCATTAATAGTACTAACACCTTATTAAACGTTTGAAATAAAAGAGTAAACATTTGTCTTCAAATAGACATAACAATTGGAGGTATAGGGGCAATAGTTTCCAGACAATTACAAATTACTTAAATGTGGGCTACTGTTACAACTGACCCCCATACCAGGGGCGGTTGTAACAGCGAAGGGGGTCAGTTGTAACATACTCAAATAATACACAATGCATGAATTTAAATCACGTTTATTGCTTATAAACCACAATCAAGTACTTATACATTACTTAAAATTAATATGGCACCATTGTAGGCACATTTTAGGCAGTCTTTTTAATCAGTCTATAAAATTTTCATTCTAAGGTAACATCGTAGGTATCATTTGCCTACATTAGTAAAAATATGAATAAAAACTAAAAAAGTATAACTCCTAATAAAAAAATCTGCCGCTTGCCTCAAAGAAGTCCCAGTTTTAACGTCATCGTAAGCATCCTTAAAGCGAAATATCTCCCTTTCACCTCTTGACGTCTTTCTTACGCGTTTTCTAAGCATCTGCAATGAAAAATACAAATATAATTATGTTACAAACCGTACCCACAAAAAGTGTTACAATTGTACCCACCCTACCCATCTGCTAATAAAAACGATCTTATCATTGACAAAAAAATAACCTACACAAAAAGGAAATACCGTATTCGTACGTCTAAAGTCTAATTATCACCCATAAAAACAGACAAAACATAGAACGCTTTAATAACAATACAATTTATGAAAGAAATCAATCAAAAATACTTACTTTTGGTTGACGAAACACAATAGGCCCCTCTGCAAACGTATACAGCGCGCGGATGGCGGCGACGCAGCACTGCCGATCATGTCCGGACACGTAAACCGCGTGTCTCTCCCCTTGTACCCCTCCCCGCACGGTGAATTGTTTCGCGAGTATTTGAATTGTTACAACCGTACCCCGTTACAACCGTACCCAGTCTACCCTAACTTATAAAATTGGTAAAATTGGACAAGTAATTGCCCCGACCGACCCGAGGATCTTAAAACCTCTTGTGCCACTGTCACTTGAAAGTGCGACCCATTAGGGTGACGGGTAGGACTCACTAGCAACGCCAATCGGTTTTAATTTTTAGCTACTTAACCGGATCTATTTTTAACAATTTCAAGGTTACAATCTCTCGGCAAACACTATCGATTAAATAACCATGCACACATGTTGGGTCCATTTTCGTATGCGAAAAATTGATTCTCGCCAAAGTGGCCACTTTAGGCGGTAATTCTAATTTAGAGTACAAAAGCAGACCCAAAAGTATAAGTATTTAATAAATAGTATAAATGTTTGCCGTGAGATTGTAACCCCGAAATTGTTTAAAATAGATCCGGTTTAGTAGCTAAAAATTCAAATCGAGTGGCGTCAGTAGTGTGCCCTACCCGTCACCTTAACCACAGCGCCACCGAGGCAGTCCACATAAGTACACATAAATAAATAAAAATAATTTGGTTTGGTTGAGGAGGTTGAGTTTGGTTAACTGTGATCACTTTGGCTATCGTCTACCGCATTCTTTATAACGGTTGATCGAGATACCATTTGATCGATCGTCGATCCATGCCACTGATCGACGTTCGACTGATTGATGGGTATGGTAGAAACTATCAATCGACGTCGACTTACATTCTACCATAGACTTATGCCCTCGATCGATTGGTGTGGCAACACCCTGACCGTCAACTTATGCTACTTCATAAACACATTAAAAAGAATTACTCATTTCCTTAGTTTATTCAGGTGTCGTCAAATCTATTCACGAAATAGTCACAGTGTAAAAAATTACACACTGACTGTTGAAGATATTATTGACTTTTTCCTTAAACGTTCAATAAAAATTTGTTAGCTAAAACGGTGTTATAGAGCAGTTTTACGGTTTAAAACAAAAAATAAAACATTTTTTTTCAAGAATAAATACTGCTTTAACACCGTTTTAGTCAGCATGAATAAGACCCTAAATATACAAACTAATTTTGTAAACAGTTATGTTTCTTGCAAAATTGAAGGTTTTGCATATTTATGAAGCACAGTGGCTTGCTGCTGGTCGTATTTATTTATTTATTAGTCCGACTTAGAAGAGTTCCTTTTTAAACGGCTTCTAGAGACTAAGTACCTACAGTGCAGAAAGTTTCATCAGCAAGATGATAAAAAGAGGCCCAATCCGGGGGAAAAGGGGGGTTTAAAAGGTACGCAGCGCTCTTGTAACACCACTGTGTTGTGGGTGTCCATGGGCGGCGGCAAATGCTTATCAGCAGGGTGATCCGGCCGCTCGTCTGCCACCTTTCACATAAAAAAAAATAGAAAATCTTGAAGCGAAAAAACAAACGCTCTCATTGAAGATTTCCTAAGGGGTAACACATTACCGAACAAATTAGCAATAGGTAGATATGTTATGTAGGTTTGTGAGAAGACTTACTTAATTGAGCGGACCCTGTGTGGATTTTTAGCCTCCGATACAACAAGTAAGGATCATTTATTCTTAGTGTCGTGGTGTCTAACAAACATATTTTTCCGTGGAAGGTTGTGAGCCCTTCGCGCAACCCCCAAAATGTCTGGAGGACCACAGTCTATTTGCGTCAGCGAGTCCTCTCGAGTCTAACCAGTAGCTAGCTGGGCTGCGTTACCCGAACATTCCCCCATCCGCCAGGGGAGCTCCACTAGCTGTTAGGGACAGAGCGCTTGAGAGATATTTTTCCATAATCCGGTGAAAAATGTTGATTCAAAAACAAGGGAACTAACGGTTTGAGAAAGATGGCTACTAAAATAGGTTGCAGGAACCTCGTAGGACCGAAGATGGTTGTCCGATTGATTGAATCGGTACAAAGTACTTCAGGAGATACCGCACTGTAATTTATTTCAATGTAAAATAATACGTGTTTCTTACAGCCCAAGATCTAGCATTACAATAACTACATTACGGTCACCCAATTACTAGTTTGACTCATACACCATGGCACTCGAAATTCCGCTTCAAATCGTATGTTTATCGCTGTGTATTGGTACATCTGCTCGGTGGTGCAATGGTAGTGGGTCGGACATTGAAGCGACGGTTGCGCTGAGGTCCGGGTTCGAACCCCGGGTCGGGCCAAAATTTGAACCTGAGTTTTTCTGTTAAGAAATTGCTCAATGTTAGCCGGAGTCTGGAAGTTGGCGGTCTTGTGCCTCGAAGACGGTTAAAAACCATTTGTCTGCGCTCATCCCTTTCGGTCGTGTCACACCGAGTGTCCCATCGAAATAAGAGGGTACAGGAATAGAGAGTGCACTTGTGTCTGCCCAAAATACTGTGCACTATAATATGTCCTGCGTCTGGTCATTGGCGGGACCATGACCGAAAAATATCGGTTGGAGGACATTATTGGTACTGTTGCTCGAGGATTTATGATCAAAAGTATTGCAGTACAAGAATAATTTCGAATATTAGAATAGTTATTTAATGGGATTTCTACCATATACCTTATTTTGAGTTTCCGATATGGACCATGGCGGTCATGTGTGCAGAAGGGGTGATGAGGGTGGAGCAAGGATGTCCTGAATGGAGGGGACTAGAGATGGAAAGAGGAGTGTTGGAGTACAAACGTCAGAGATGGTCCAATGACATCAAGGCTCTTGAGCCTTTTGAAGCTGGAGTGGAGTAGCGTGCAGTCGAGGAAGCGAGACAGGAGAAAGTGGAGAGAAATTGGAGAGGCATATGCTCTGCAGTGGGCAAACACATGCTGCTGATTACTCCTAGAGATTGACCAATGGCGCTTGCCCCCCCCCCCGTGCCGAAATATTGTAAAATCAAAAATAAGTACATGGCAGAAATTCACGTAATAAAACTACTCTAATGTCAGTGACCATTAAAAGTTTAACACATATAATTAGATACAAATACCTAGGATACTAGGGAATGAGCAGTTTGGAGGTGAGAGAACTCTCAAAGTCAAGTTAATTGAAAAAGAAAATTGAACCAGAAACAGTTTGAAATTAGCTGAGAATCGGATGAAGAAATTTGCCAGTTTCTTATTCTAATTAGCGACCATAAAAGTTTAAAACAATAAATTTAGACTACAAATACCTAGGTATAGTGGAATGAGCAGTTGGGAGGGCAGGAAAAGTATTCCAAAGTACAAGGTAAATGAAAAAAGAAATTAACCAAAACTGTTGAATTGAGCTGAGAATAGATTGAAGAAAATGCCAGTTTCGTATACAAGGTGTATGGCTTGTTCGTAAATGCTACGAACCATTTTTTAAATATGTTTTTATGGATGATGGGTTTGGCTCTTGAAATTCCCACTAACCCTAGAGTGGTAAGGAAACCTACGATGGAAGCGAGCTTGCCCCGACAGAAACTAACTATTCACTCTAGTTTTGAAAATAATTTGAAGCTTTCTATTTACAGTAGGTACATCATTCATCGTCCAGCCCATTAAGTCCCCACTGCTGGGGCACGGGCCTCCCTCAATACATGAGGGGTAATTGCACTACTCACCACGCTTGGCAGACTGGTTGGCGAGGTTTTTAATATAAATGAGAGTTTTCCTCTCTGGGTGCTGATGGATCATGAAGCAGCTTTACCTTAGGCCTTGAGGACACCTAGGTAAGAGTGAGGGTGGTCTATTCTACTCTGCGGGGACCACACTGCTGAAGTAGGTACAGTCAGCATCGAAAATAGCTAACACTTTAGTACCATGTCAAAAGCAACTGTTCTGACTATTATAGGCAGTTTCCAAGGGGTTCGTAAACATGTTACTTCGATATGTACTAAAGTGTTAAGCTACTTTTCATGCTGTACCGTACATTGCAGAAGTTTATCGTTGTTGTAACCGACAGACTGAGGTAAAATGAAAATAATTTTGCGGAATGATGACGGAATCCAGCGGTAGACAACATTAATATTCAATGTTCATAAGTATTCTGTGTTTTATTTTTTATGTGATATGTGGCTAGACGAGCAGACGGATCGCCTCCTGATGGTAAGCATTGCCGCCGTTCCACAGACACCCGCAACAACAGTGGAGTCAAGTACGCTGCCAACCCTTTAAACCCCCCTTTCCCTTGATTGGGCCTCCGGTACCCACACTCAGGCAGCGAAACACAGGACGGTGCTGCTTCAGCCGGTCTGTGAGGCCGTGGTATCACTACCTATCATGCCGAAGCGTGGCTCTCCCACGAGTCGAAACCCTATCATCATCATCAGCCCATTTAAGTCCCCACTGCTGGGGCACGGGCCTCCCTCATCACATTGAGGGGTAATTGCCATACCAGCACGCTTGGCAGATGGGTGGGCGGGGGTGTGATATAAATGCAGAGTTTTCCTTCTTGGTGCCTGATGATCATGCCAGCAGCTTTACCTTAGTCGCCTTTCACGGCACCCGGTAAGAGAGA
>JADPWL010000067.1:20176-32401 GCA_019059595.1 Marasmia exigua
ATGAGGGAAGGCCCGTGCTCCCAGCAGTGGGGAATTTAATGGGCTGATGATGATTGAGAGGGTTCGACCGTGGGAGAGCCACGCATTGGCATGAATCGGAGTAGTTATACAACGGCCTCACAGAAACCGCGTGTGAAGCAGCACGTTCTGTGTTTCCGCTGCGTGAGTGAGGCGTGGTACCGGAGGCCCAATCCAAGGGATAGGGGGGGTTAAAGGTTGGCAGCGCCTTGACTCCCACGTTGTTGCGGAGTGTCTGTGGACGGCGGCAAACGCTTACCATCAGGCATCCGTCTGCTCGTCTGCCACCTATACATAAAAAAATAAAAAACAGAATAAAGTATTATGAACATTGAATATTAAGTTGTATGACGCTGATTCCGTCATCATTCACCAAAAGTATTTCATGGTACCTAAGTGGTGTTCGTTACAACAACGATACACTCTGCAATGTACGGTCAGCATGAAAAGTTAGCTTAACACTTTAGTACATATCGAAAGTAACATTTTTTACGAACCCCTTGGAAAATGCCTATAATAGGCAGAACAGTTACTGTTGAACATGGGACAAAGTGTTAACGCTTATTTTTCGAGCTGACTGTACCTACTTCAGCCGTGTGGTCCCCGGCAGAGTAGAATAGGCCACCCTCACTCTTACCGAGGTGTCGTAAAAGGCGACTAAGGTAAAGCTGCTGGCATGATCATCAGCACCCAGAGAAGGAAAACTCTGCATTTATATAAAAACCCTCGCCAACCCGTCTGCCAAGCGTGGTGAGTATGGCAATTACCCCTCATGTGATTGAGGGAGGCCCGTGCCCCAGCAGTGGGGACTTAAATGGGCTGACGATGATGATGTATCTACTTAAAATAGAAAGCTTCAATATTTTCAAAACTAGAGTGAATAGGCTAGTTCAGTCGGGGCAAGCTCGCTCCAACGTAGGTTTCTTACCAACTCTAGGGTTTAGTGTGAATTCAAGAGCAAACCCATCATCAATAAAAACATAATTAAAAAAATAGGACGAAGCACTTTACGACAGCCATACACCTATGTATACGAAACTGGCAAATTTCTTCAATCCATTTGTCGCGTAACGGAGGGTTACGGAGCTAAAAGGTAGGGGGAAGAAGGAAAGATAAGAATAGAGGGAAGAGGGCTATATTTATAAGAGGTATGTACAATGATGGCTCGTCCAAAAACCTTAAATCTAACTTAAAACTAACTTAAGACTAGCTATTTACACCGGTACACTACACTAAATATATATACAAGGTAAAAGTTCAAAATGGGCAACCGTGGTAGGGCGGTAACTCAGGGTGAGCACAGGCAGCGCGCCGGTAGGATCCAGCGTCGCAAGAGGCGGGCGGTAGGGCTCCGCCGAGCGCAGGAGGCAGCAAATGGGGCGCGCGACGCAGATACGCGCACGCCGCAAGCCGGCCGCGGGTAGGCGCGACGCGGATACGCGCACGAATGAAGGAAGACGCGCGTAGGTGCAGGGAGGCAACACCCTTCGTGCCCCGGCACCGTTACTCTACGGGTAAACGTATACTGGCACTGTTATAGCTTGAGGTTCTGAGCTTCTTCAGAGCTGGTGGTAGACTGGTGGTCCTGCCCATGTGCGTCCTTTTATATTGCCCATGCGCATTCTATTCTACAACATTTAAATTTTAAAATTCATACAATATAGAATATTCTCGAAACATAGCTAAACTCCATAGTTAAATTTGAATAGACAATTCGATAGAAAAATAAAAACAGTTAGACAACGTCAGCTGTCGGACAATGTCAGATAGACAATCTAAATATTTACAACAATAACTTTAAATTTATTTACAGATAAAAATGTACAAGGAACATTAAAATAACACATATAAGAGTAATGCTAATACAAGACATAATCATAAAATGATATACAAGCTCTATAGCAAACGGAAAACGAAGCTCTATAGTTAACACCAAAGGTAACTTTCTTTATGAGTAGTTATGTAGTATAACGAAGCCCCCGCAGGCTGCGTTACATTTCTCCCACGACCCCAGAAAATTTTCGACTCAGAGAAAATTTTGATTATAAGGTTAAGAGAATACTATCCTTACTATCAGTCTAACCAGTCAACCTTCACTTAAACATACATTCCACAATCCAAAAACAATTCAAATCCAGTCACTCTAACAATCACTCTAACATACGAACCAATCACAAAGAGGAGTAGGGTTCACTATCAATGACGCAAACTCCATAGGAAGTACCCTATAAGAATGACTTTAGGCTTATTTAGGGAGTTGTCAGCCGCTCCGTTTCTTAAAACCCATTAGTGTCGATGACCATAGCCGACAATCTAGTCTCTCTCAGGTATTCCCTATCAAAGGACACAAATTTTAAAGGTTGGATTTACCTTTAAAAGAAACGCCTCTGTAGTCAAAGAAGCGCTAAGTAGTAAGTAGATAAGGCAAAAGAGAGCCCTAAAGTTTAGAATTAAAAGGTCAAGAAGCGCCTTTTAAAAGAAAACGTTAAGCAAGTAAGTAGGTACTATAAGAGAGAATCCTATAAGTAAAGAGAGACGAGATTAGTCGCTAAGTATATATAAAAAATATCAGACTGAAATAGCCAAAAATCAGTCCAATGTGTGTGCAAATAAATACACATAATACTAGTAAAGTCAAACAGTAAGGTAGTCATTTCTTAAAGTCTTTACATGCCATTTACCGCGGCAACCGTTGCAGTCCTCAAGAATGTATACAAGAGGTGACAATTTCTCAACGACTTTGCATTTAACATATTTTAGGTGCTAATTTTGCGCTAAAATATGCACCAGCATTGCTTAAAGAGTAGTCTTTACGCCACACTATATCTCCAACATTGAATTCTTTAAAAGAGTGCCTTAAATTGTAACGGTTAGAATTCTTTACATGAGATATGTGCAGTGCAACCTGAACTCTATCAAAAATTGACGATAGAAGGCCAATATTTCTAGCATATAAATCACGAGGTAAAAAGGTAATTTCTTCTAAGTCGTAACCCTGAGAATAAATAGAACCACAAGTAATGAGTTCACGACCAAATACTAAAAATGCAGGAGTAAATCCAGTTACTTCATTTACAGAGTTATTCATTGCAAACTGAATCTTAGATAGGTGAAGGTCCCAAGACCTATGGTCTTCACCGACCAGTGAAGCTAGTGCGGTAATAATTGTTTTATTGTAGCGTTCTGTAGTATTGACCTGAGGACAATAGTGAGGAGTGTAAGATATATGCGGAATTCTATAACGTCCAAGGAAATTATGGAATTCATGCGATTGAAATTGTGGACCGTTATCCATAATAACTGTTTGAGGTACTCCATGAACTAAGAACACGGAATTCTCTAAGTAATGTATAATACTAGTAGTTATAGCTCGTTTCAAAGGAAAAATAAGTGTAT
This sequence comes from Marasmia exigua, assembly GCA_019059595.1. Classification (NCBI taxonomy): domain Eukaryota; kingdom Metazoa; phylum Arthropoda; class Insecta; order Lepidoptera; family Crambidae; genus Marasmia; species Marasmia exigua. The sequence goes on from JADPWL010000067.1 coordinate 23,591, forward strand.
ATTTGGTGAATAGACAATTTACAACGAGAATGTACTGGTTACGTCGCCTAGTCATTGGCAATGGACCTATTAAGTCCAAAGAAATGCATTGAAAAGGTCTAGAACAAATTTTGGGTTTTCCCATAGGACCGTAAGGCGAGTGGTTAGAGTGTTTATAAGCCAAACAAGTTTCGCAATTGGAAATAATTTAGCTATATCTTTAAACATGCCAGACCAGTAATATAACAATGATATTTTTTTGTATGTTTTAAATACGCCCAAATGCGGATCTGTAGCGGAACCATGAGCATTTCTTATCAAAGATTCTCTTTCAGAAGGGATAGGGACTTCTTTCCAGATGAAATCGTCCTGTTAGAGAATAAGGAGTATTAGTGCAACGAAATAGTTTATTATCCTTAATCGTATAGTTAGGATGACTTTGAGGATCAGTTAAACAATTACGAAAAGATTTATTATAGCGCTCTAAGTCTAAAGACGTGGCTTCATTCGAAGATAAAGGAGCGATAATAGGACTGTCCTCGCTTTTAGAACGAGAAAGTAGATCAGGGACAATATTATCCTTTCCTCTTTTATGTTTCAGCGTGAAAATTAAAGCAAGAAAGGCGAAGTGACCAACGAGCGAGTCTACCAGAAGGATTTGTTAAATTCAAAAACCACTTTAATGCGGCATGATCAGTGTATACAGTAAACGGTTTGCCATTGTCAAGATAGCACCGCCAATGTTCTAAGGCAATGATAACAGCTAGAGTTTCTCTTTCAGTAGTAGAGTAGTTTCTTTCATTTTTGTTAAGTGATTTGCTCATGTAGGCTATAACAACTTCTTTGTCGTTAACCGTTTGAGTAAGCATGGCTCCAATGCCAGTGTTAGATGCATCACAATGCACAGAAAAACGGTTGATCAAATCAGGGCAAGCAAGAATTGGGGTAGTTACAAGATATTCTTTTAGTTTCAGAAAGGAAGAGTTAGCCTCAGAACTCCAGAAAATTTCGGAGAAGTTTTAGCAGATGATGTTAATTTATTAAGAGGTGCAGCTATAGTACTGAAATTAGGAATGAACCTACGAAACCACTACACGTACCCAGAAATTTACGCACTTCTTTGCGTGAAGTAGGTACAGGAAAGCCCATAATAGCTTGAATTTTGCTAGGATCAGCTCGTAAACCATTATCGTCAACAATATATCCAAGGTACCTTAATTCTTTCTTAAAAAAATGACTTTTTCCAAGTTAATGGTAAGTTTAGCGTAAGTTAATTTTTCAAGCACTTTAATTAGAAGTCCTATGTGTTCTTGGAACGAGGAGCCTATGATAATAATGTCATCAAGATAACAGAACACTTTGTTGTCAATTCAGGAGTGAATAAGATATCCATTAACCTCTGCTGTGTAGCAGGTGCATTAGTTAAACCAAAGGGCATAACAGTGAATCTGTACATTCCTCTACCGGGGACATAAAAGGCGGTCTTATCCCGATCGTCTACATGTAAAGGAATCTCCCAGAAAGCTTTAGCGATATCGATACTCGATAAAAATTTAGCGTTTTTGAGATGGTCAAGTATTTCATTGATAAAAGGAAGACTATAGGCATCCCTACGAGTAACTGAGTTGAGTTTTCTACTATCGACACAAAAATCGCCATTCGCCATTCTTTTTAGGCGTAATAAGAACCGGAGACAACCAAGGGCTTTCACATTTCTCAATGACCTTCCACTCAATCATTTTATCCACCTCAGCAATTAGAGCTTTTTGTTTCTCGGGAGAGAGTCTATAACACGTTGTTTAATAGGCAGCGTATCTCCAGTATCGATACGATGGCTAACCAGATCAGTACGACCAAGTTCACCCTTAGCTTCAAAGGAAATTTGCTTAAAAACGCGAAAATAATATCATCAGCGATAACCCTTTCTTCAGAAGTAAGATTTTCGTAAGGTAGGATTTGTTTCTCCACAGAGTTGTTAAAGTGGGATGGTTATTAAGAGAAAAGGCACACGATAAAGTTTGGGAACCAAATTAAATTCCCTCCAAAAGTCAACACCAAGTATCAAAGATGGGTATATTTCAGGAATAACATATGTTTTAATAAGTCTAGTTTGGTCGTTAAAGGTAAAAGGAAGAATAAAAAATCCTAAAGATTTAACACGATGCTTACTAGCAGTGCTAACCGTAATATAATCAGGACTTGGATAACGAAAAGCCCAGTTCCAAAATTTTAAAGTGCGAGTTATTACCTAAAATAGTCATTGAACTACCGCTATCAAGTAACGCCGTAAACTCAACATTTGAAATAGAAACGTTAATAAAAGGACGGTTAAAATCTCTTTCGTTGTCGTAATAAACCGAAGAAGTTCCATAACTTGCGAAAAAGTTCTTAATTATTTTTAACCAATTATGCCAGTCATCAACAACAAAATTTTCTTTTCGTTTATCCAAGTCATATGTTAGTTTTTTGAGTAGAGGATGAAGAAGGTGAGGCTTGTCAGCTTTACATTTCGGGCAATCCGAAGCTCTAAAGTCTTTCAAACCACATTTAAAACAGACTAAGATCTTGGTTTAGTGCAAGAATTCAAAGAATGACCATTTATTCGACATCGAACGCAAAACAAATGCGCCTGAAACTTGGGAGCATTTCAGATATCGCATGTGCAGAATTTTTATTCTGCGAAGAAAAGTTCGTACGAAAAGGCTTAAAGTTATTAGATTTATGAGAATCATAATTAGGAGTGAAAGAATGTTTAGAGTGAAAAGTATGTGTAACATTAGGTTTAGTGTTCGGTAAAAGTGTAGAATCGGTGTTTAGGTTTATAGGATAATTCAGGAATAAGAGTATTCATTACAGGTTCTTTAAAATTATTGTCGCGGTCAATACAGCGCTCAAATTGTTGACATACAGAAATTAAAGAGTCCAATAGAATCAACTTTATTAAGAGCAACAAAAGAAGGTATAACAAGGACGGATGTTACGTAGAAGTATTTGCAGTTTCTCCTGCTCAGGTAATTTCTCGCTTAGTCTCGAAAACATTTCAAACATTTTCGGAATATAAACCATAATAGACTCAGATTTACCCTGAGTACGAGATTTTATTGCCTGCAGTAGTTTATGGTCATAATCAGAATGGCCAAAGTCCTTAATTAACAACTCGGAAACGCGATCCCAAGTTAACGAAGGGTCACGACTTAGTTGGAATTTAAACCAATAGGAAGCATCGTCCTCAAAAATGTTGAAGGCCGAGCTTATAAGTATTTGCTTATCAAGTTTGTTCGTAAGTAAAAATTCATCAATTTTCGATAGAAAAGCTCTAGGACAAGTTGTCCCATCAAAAGTAAATTTTTTTTAGCTCATTTAGATAATTTGGTAAGAGAAAATTATGAAAAGGTGACATACAGTTAGGTTGAGAAATCGGCAAAGGGTGAGTCCAAAGAGGTTTGTACCCGTGAAGTCTCAGCTGGTTTTGAAAAAGCGTCTAAACGTTCAGTCAAAAGAGTAAACTTCTTTTTTAAGTCGTCATAGAGTTTCTATAAGGTTTGAGTCGCTGTCACTTACATCAGTGTCAATTCTGTCAAGTCGATAAAATAAGTGATTTATATAAGTTTCAATTTTCTTAAATAATTTCAGATTACCCGATTCGTATCGGTCCCAACATCGAAGATAAATATAAGATTGTAGAAGAAGCTTGTGACAAATCGTCACTCAGAGGAACGGGAGAATCAATAATGTCCTCCGTAGGAAAAATTACGAAGCAATAAAACAATTTGTTTTCTAAGCGATACAAGATTATCCGCAGGAGTTCGTTCCTAATTATAAGTTCGTATTCAAGCTCCGCCTTATTAAGTAAATTAAAGTTTATAAGACGAGCCATTTCTAAGATATTTGTAATTTTAAAAGCAATAAATATTTACAATAGTTTTTATTTTATTTACTTTATTTTAGTGAGAAAAATAGAGGAAGATTAGGGAAAGAAATATCTAAGAAGTAAGAGACGTCTAATAGGGAGCCAAAAGGTATGTTATATACAGAAACTTGTGCAAGTTTATTTTAGAATTTTGAGAACAGGGAGGGATTCTATAGAGTTGGGCGCCAAACTGTCGCGTAACGGAGGGTTACGGAGCTAAAAGGTAGGGGGAAGAAGGAAAGATAAGAATAGAGGGAAGAGGGCTATATTTATAAGAGGTATGTACAATGATGGCTCGTCCAAAAACCTTAAATCTAACTTAAAACTAACTTAAGACTAGCTATTTACACCGGTACACTACACTAAATATATATACAAGGTAAAAGTTCAAAATGGGCAACCGTGGTAGGGCGGTAACTCAGGGTGAGCACAGGCAGCGCGCCGGTAGGATCCAGCGTCGCAAGAGGCGGGCGGTAGGGCTCCGCCGAGCGCAGGGAGGCAGCAAATGGGGCGCGCGACGCAGATACGCGCACGCCGCAAAGCCGGCCGCGGGTAGGCGCGACGCGGATACGCGCACGAATGAAGGTAGACGCGCGTAGGTGCAGGGAGGCAACACCCTTCGTGCCCCGGCACCGTTACTCTACGGGTAAACGTATACTGGCACTGTTATAGCTTGAGGTTCTGAGCTTCTTCAGAGCTGGTGGTAGACTGGTGGTCCTGCCCATGTGCGTCCTTTTATATTGCCCATGCGCATTCTATTCTACAACATTTAAATTTTAAAATTCATACAATATAGAATATTCTCGAAACATAGCTAAACTCCATAGTTAAATTTGAATAGACAATTCGATAGAAAAATAAAAACAGTTAGACAACGTCAGCTGTCGGACAATGTCAGATAGACAATCTAAATATTTACAACAATAACTTTAAATTTATTTACAGATAAAAATGTACAAGGAACATTAAAATAACACATATAAGAGTAATGCTAATACAAGACATAATCATAAAATGATATACAAGCTCTATAGCAAACGGAAAACGAAGCTCTATAGTTAACACCAAAGGTAACTTTCTTTATGAGTAGTTATGTAGTATAACGAAGCCCCCGCAGGCTGCGTTACACATTCTCAGCTCAATTTCAAACTGTTTTGGTTCAGTATATATTTGTGTTCCTCTGTTGTCTGATATCTGTAACACAAGTGCTTAAGCTACTTAGTACGGAATCAGGTCAACGTATGAGATGTAGTGAGAATTATTAAAAAAAAATAAATAAACACCTATGTATACGAAACTGGCAAATTTCTTCAATCTATTCTCAGCTCAATTTCAAACTGTTTTGGTTCAGTATATATTTGTGTTCCTCTGTTGTCTGATATCTGTAACACAAATGCTTAATAAGCTACTTAGTACGGAATCAGGTCAACGTATGAGATGTAAGAATTATTAAAAAAAAAATAATAATAAATAAACACCTATGTATACGAAACTGGCAAATTTCTTCAATCTATTCTCAGCTCAATTTCAAACTGTTTTGGTTCAGTATATATTTGTGTTCCTCTGTTGTCTGATATCTGTAACACAAGTGCTTAAGCTACTTAGTACGGAATCAGGTCTACGTATGAGATGTTGTGGGAATTATTTAGAAAAAAAATCTTTTTCAATTTAACTTGTACTTTGAAGACTTCCCTCCCTCCCAAACTGCTCATTCCCTAGTACATAGGTAGTTGTATTCTAAATTATATTGTTTTAAACTTTCATGGTCACTAACATTAGAATAGTTATTTACGGGATTTCTACCATGTACCTTATTTTTGAGTTCGATATTTCGGCACTGTTGCAAGCGCCATGGTCAATCTTCTCTTCTTCTTCAGCAGCATGTGTTTGCCCTCTGCAGAGCATACGCCTCTCCAATTTCTCTCCACTTTCTTCTGTCGTCGGTTTTCCTCGACCACGCTACTCCAGCTTCAAAAGGCTCAAGAGCCTTGATGTCATTGGACCATCTGAAAGTTTGTCCGCCAACACTCCTCTTTCCATCTCTTGGTCTCCATTCAAGGACATCCTTGCTCCACCTCTCATTACCCCTTCTGCACATATGACCGGCCATGGTCAATATCGGAAACTCAAAAATAAGGTACATGGTAGACATCGCATAAATAACTATTCTAATATTCAAAATTATTTTTGTACTGCAATACTTTTGATCATAAATCCTTCGAGCAAAACAGTACCAATAATGTCCTCAAAACCGATATTTCGGTCATGGCGGCCAATCTCAGTGATCAGCCATCGACGCAGGATATATTATAGTGCACAAGTATTTGGGCAGACACAAGTGCACTCTCTATTCCTGTACCCTCTCATTTCGATGGCACACCGGTGTGACACGACCGAAGAGGGATTAGCCGCAGGACCAATGGTTTAACGTGCTTTTCGAGGGCACAAGACCGCCAACTCCCAGACTCCGGGCTAACATTGAGAATTTCTTAACAGAAAAACTCAGGTTCAAATTTTGGCACGACCCGGGGGTCGAACCCGGGACCCCAAGCGCAACCGTCGCTTCAAAGTGCGACCCACTAACCATTGCACCACCGAGGAAGTCGTACCAATACACAGGCGCTAAACAGACGGATTTGAAGCGGAATTTCGAGTGCCATGAGTTGTATGAGTCAACTAGTAATGGGTGACCGTAATGTAGGTATTGTAATGCTAGGTCTTGGGCTGTAAGAAACACGTATTATTTTACATTGAAATACATTATAGTGAGGTATCTCCATGAAGTACTTTGTAACCGATTCAATCAATCGGTCAACCATCTCGGCCCTACGAGGTCTGCAACCTATTTATAGTAGCCATCTTTCTCAAACCGTTAGTCCCTCGTTTTGAATCATACATTGTTCTACGGATTATGGAAAAATAATCTCCACGCGCTCTGTCCCTAACAGCATAGTAGAGCGTCCCCCGGGTGGCGGATGGGGGAATGGTCGGTAACGCAGCCCAGCTAGCTACTGGTTAAGACCGAGGGACTCGCTGACCAAATAGACTGTGGTCCTCCAGCATTTTGGCGGTTGCGCGAAGGGCTAACAACCCGTCCACGGAAAAAATATGTTGTTATGAACACCACGACACATAAGAATAAATGATACCTACTTGTTGTTTCGGAGGCCAAAATCCACAACAGGTCGCTCATTTAAGTAAGTCTTCTCACAAAACCTACCTAACATATCTACCTATTGCTAATTTATTCTGTTAATGTATACTTATGAAATCTTCAATGATAACGTTGTTTTTGTCGCTTCAAGATTTTCTATTTTTTTTATGTGAAAGGTGGCAGACGAGCGGACGGGTCACCTGCTGATAAGCATTTGCCGCCGCCCATGGACACCCACAACACCAGTGGTGTTACAAGAGCGCTGCGTACCTTTAAGCCCCCCTTTCCCCCGGATTGGGCCTCTTTTTATCATCTCGCTGATGAAACTTTCTGCACTGTAGGTACTTAGTGTCTAGAAGCCGTAAAAAAGGAACTCTTCTAAGTCGGACCAATAAATAAATGATACTGCAGCAAGCCACTGTGCTTCATAAATATGCAAAACCTTCAATTTTGCAAGAAACATAACTGTTACAAAATTTGTTTGTATATTTAGGGTCTTACCTATTCATGCTGACTAAATCGGTGTTAAAGCAGTATGTATTCATTAAAAAAAATGGTTTTATTTTTTGCTTTAAACCGTAAAACTGCTCTATAACACCGTTTTAGCTAACAAATTTTTATTGAACGTTTAAGGAAAAAGTCAATAATATCTTCAACAGTCAGTGTATAATTTTTTACACTGTGACTATTTCGTGAATAGATTTGACGACACCTGAATAAACTAAGGAAATGAGTAATTCTTTTTAATGTGTTTATGAAGTATCATAAGTTGACGGTCAGGGTGTTGCCACACCAATCGATCGAAGGCATAAATCTATGGTAAAATGTAAGTCGACGTCGATTGATAGTTTCTTTCTACCATACCCATCAATCAGTCGAACGTCGATCAGAGGCATGGATCGACGATCGATCAAATGGTATCTCGATCAACCGTTATAAAGAATGCGGTAGACGATAGCCAAAGTGATCACAGTTAACCAAACTCAACCTCCTCAACCAAACCAAATTATTTTTATTTATTTATGTGTACTTATGTGGACTGCCTCGGTGGCGCTGTGGTTAAGGTGACGGGTAGGGCACACTACTGACGCCAATCGATTTGAATTTTTAGCTACTAAACCGGATCTATTTAAACAATTTCGGGGTTACATCTCACGGCAAACATTTATACTATTTATTAAATACTTATACTTTTGGGTCTTTGTACTCTAAATTTGAATTACCGCCAAAAGCGGCCACTTTGGCGTGAATCAATTTTTCGCGTACGAAAATGGACCCAACATTTGTGCATGGTTATTTAATCATAGTATAAGTGTTTGCCGAGAGATGCACCCCGAAATTGTTAAAAATTAGATCCGGTAAGTTAGCTCAAAATGAAGGATAATAAACCATTGTATAAAAAAGCTTGGCGATTAAAAAGAGTAACTGGCGAGTTTCTTGCCGGATCTTCTCGACCAGAAACACTATTCCGAGCCGGTGGTAGAAATCGCATTATGTTTTATTTAACTTTTTTTAGTATATTTTATGTATCACATATATATGTTTTTATTAGCATGTAAATTATTACATAAGTACTTATAAACGAGTAAATAGTCCTTAAGGTGGTCCGTTTCCTTTAACAAACTGTTTTTACAGGATACTAACAGGCAGAAGCTTGAATATGGGTTAAATGTCTTTTAAAAAAATTATATATGTGTGTCTATTTACGCGAATGAGTATAATCTTTCAAGTTTTAAAACATAAACCAAAGTATAATTTCGATTTTTAA